>JAIUND010001436.1:0-35783 GCA_034699125.1 Gisinianus flammeolus | reverse complement strand
ATTTCATAAAATTGTGATAATTTTTGAAAAATGTTTTTTGGCGAATCTTCAAGTTGGACTTTCCTCTTTAATTTGATTATTCATCAACAAAATCGGTTCACAAAAAAAAAAGTTATTTTACTTCAAATAGTGTTATGGTTCTTTTGTGACACCCTGTTCAACTCTCATTATTACAGATTATGAGGTAACTCCATGAGTGGTTGACATAAACAGACAAGACAAACATACACACAGAAGGCATTACATGACGTCAAACATATAGCAATTTCCAAACTAAAAGTAAGTAAAACGAATGCCAATGGTAACAAAAAGTCGTGGTCGTTGTACCTATATAGACAATAGACATGTACATATACGATAGTTGTCGTTGTCGTGTTTTACATTTTATCCACCCTCAGATTGTCAATTGTCATAAAAGAAAATAAAGTAAAATACATGGAATGCCCATATTATTTGTCTCCAATCCATCCATTATATTATATTATATTATACACGGAGATATGTATGACTATAAGTATAGGTACAGATTTATGTACCACCAGTTTTTTTATTCCCATTCTCAAACTTTACTCTCCTATAGGTATATTCTATGTTCTGGCAATAGAGCCTCAAATCAGAATTCTAAGGCTAATATATATATATATTCAAGTCTGGCCTGGCACATGCTACCATTGTTGTTGTCAATGTCATCATATTATTATGTATATGCACATCCACGCTGTCCTTCAAGTCTCAAGTCTGGAGTGAAATGTAATATGCAATCATATAGACAAAAAACCGCAACCACGGTCAAAAAATGTATACTCCTGGAAATTCCATGGGGGATATTCATATTTGAGTCTCGCGTACTTGCAGACGCCGACATACTTATATAGACACATTAGACAGACGGCTATAGAAGGACAATACAGATGCTATAGAAAACATAAAGTGTATTATTATTATTATTATTATTATTGTGTATTTCCTAGGATTTCAATTCATTCATCCTATGCATACATACCCTACATGATACATGATACATGAAAATATCCATGTATTACATGTGCATTTTATGTACAATGTACGATACATATAATGCGGATCGTTCACCAACCAACCCCCTTGACTAACAACGTAGGAAAAGATGCACAGAACAAAGATTGAGATTGAGATGACAAAAAACGATTTCCACCCCATTTACAATTCACAATGTATTAGATGGATGTGCATGAAAAGCATAGTCTGAATTTGGAATCTGGATGTCTGTCCCTTCCAAATTTCATCTCTCGTCTCTCCGCATACTGACAATGGTATATATTTAAATCAAACCATTTCCTTTTCATTCTTTACATATTATTGATATGATCCCATTCTCAAGAGCACACAGAGAAAAAAGAGTAAATGTCAAGTGTTTGTGTATATGCATATATTATATATTTAGAGAAATCCATTTTTTGCAGTTTATTGACCATCATCCCCATGCAATCCCTATAATGAATGACAATGAGTGAAAAAAACCTAACGACAATCCTTCAATATATATAAATGCATAAATTTGATACTTTTTTATGTAAAATAACTGGACGTATGTATACATGTGTGTCAATGATTTTTACTTTACTTGGGGAATGGGAATTTCAATGGGGAAATGTGTGCATACCTATTCAAAATGAGGGAAAGGAATCTAAACCATGGGGAAAGATTAGCTAAAAAAGAAATGTGAGTCATTATATATTCATACACAGTGAGATTGATAAAATGCAATTCATTATTCAAAATTGTATGTATAATTTTTTTAGCATTCTTGTTTTTATTAATCGTCGGTCCACTATCCTTGTGCCATTTGCATCCAAAAACAATTGAGATTCTACTGTAATTAGTGTTTAATGTATAGGTACCTATTATTTATACTTCATTTAAATGATATTTTATAAAGAAGACGGGGGTGAGAGAGAAAGGGATAAAATAAAAAGAAATTGCAAATTGAAAAAAATGGGGAGCAATGATATTTTATCTTTTATCTCTCTATAGCTCTTCCTTATTCCGAGAGAGGAGAGAAGAAGATGGGACAGGAAAGTTATTGGCATTTGGGACACACACACACATAAGTACATACACAGGTGTAGTTGGTATGGCAGATAGAAAATTTGAGATATATCTTCTTCATGTATGCATATAAAGAGAGGATTTTCAAAATTACGTGAAAATACATTTTTACTTTAGCGTCACGCTATTTTCCAATTTGAAATTCAATAAACTGATGGAATTTTAGTGGTAAAGATGTAAAGTCGCACCATCATCATCACTGCTATTGTCGTCGTCGTCGTCGTCGTCCTTGTCGTAATTATAATTGTTAAATTATAAAATACTTTAGAGTAATGGAAAGTTTTCTTGTGGAGATGTACTCGAGAAAAAATATGACAATAATAATTCTTTCTCACTTCATAATCTTTCAGTTTCTGATACCTGATCCGCCCATTTTTCTTCTTCTCTCTCTCTCTCTCGTTCTCTCTCTCTTTCTTATACCCAGAAAATTATTATCACATTGTAAAGTTCAAATCCAAATCCAAATATCCACGCAGAAAAATTTAACAAGGGACAATTTCCTTTCTGATCTGCCAAATATGTGTGTGTGTGTGTGTGTGTGTGTGTGTGTGTGTGTGTGTGTACGTTTGACTATAAAAGCAATTAAATTTGTGAAATCATGTTAGTTGGAGTTAACGGCCAGGAGTAATGATTTCCACAATTGTTTTATGAGATTTTGAATGCGAGTTTGGCTACCTCCCTACAGGTTAAGGTAACCACAATAAGAACCAAATATGTATACACACACGACACACCAATCGTATAGAGTTAAAGTCAATGAGTAAATGTATGAGAGAGAGAATATAAAATATTCGAGGAAATTACGGAACTTGAATGCACACATACCAGCAATTAGAACATATTATAAAGAGAATGCACACATGTATTGTTGATGTGTCACACGTTTTCTGTCTTTAGGGATTCGATTCTCCTGTTAAGCCAATCACTTTCCCGTCTCCTGATGATGTTATATAATTTTTTCCACATTGTCTCCGCAGAGTCACACCACACATATTTGTACAAAATAAGAAAATAAATAATGTAGATCATTAAGCATTCAAGTGTAGGTACTTTCACAATTCTGGAACATTCAAATTTATGTTTTATTGGTTGAAAATGAAAAAATTCCCGAGTGCACGGAGAACAAACTAAAAAATTCTAGGAAGTTCTCTCTGACTATATACAATGTACATAATTAATATACCTAATATCTATTACGCCTTGTCTATATTTATTTTGTAAAATCGTCTCGGAGATGACTAAGGGCAATAAGATATATACTTTTACATGGAATTTGAAAGGAAATCCCATTAAGTTTTAGTTTCTGAGGTTTTAATGAGAAATAAATTATCTCGCTAATCCCAGATTGGATCTGGAGATATAATATATAATATATACGTATCAACTTGTAAGTACTTTTGATACATTCGGATATTGCAATATTTTATCGCTCTCAAATATCTCAAGTCTCAATCCCCGCAGGTCGTAATAGGTAAGTATCTAAGTATATATGTATGTAATGTTATTATTATTGACTTATTGATTGTATTTTTCTTGGACGATAATTATAATCTAATATCATCTCATCACTCCCGGTGATGTGATGTATACGATAATCTCCAGTCCAAGATTCTAGACGACGAAATTCAAAATCATCTCAATTTTGAGCTAAATGAATAATGATGTCTGTGGATGTGGATAAGTGATTTTAATGAGTGTTAAAAGGTAAAACTGTGGACTTGAAAACAAATACATAAGTGAAGGTAGATAGTGAGAAGATGAAGGAAGAAGTTTTCAGGAAAACGGACAAAATACACACACCAGAATACCTACAATGGAACAAAACAACAATAATTATTATTAACTAATACTAATTATTTTAGCCTGGCCTAATTGACTAATGAGATGAGGACTGGACTACTTTGGTCACACAAATACAAATACATATACTTACATCATATATACCAGCATGTATTGTGCCAGCTTTCTAGTAAGTATTTACTACTTCTACACCTTAAAACTAATTCCAGTTTACCTGCACTCAATGTAGATGCACAAATTAACCTTTAAATCTCTCATGTAGGATTCCTCATTGATAAACAAAGTCATTTTACAATAACAGTCTTCACATTTAACTCTCAAGTCTTTACATATCTCCACAGACGAACTAACTTCCACCACTTTCACAGTAGTAATAATAATAATAATGCTAATCACTAATAATAACACACAAGACTCTGTACAGACGAGCGTCCATGTATTTTATGCAAATGTTTTTCTTGTACTCCATTCTCTCTCTTTCTGTCTCTCTCACTTCAGTACATACATATATGGTTTAAAATCTCTTTTGACGATAAAAGCTCCATATAGTCACAAAGATAAGAACATTAATTCGTAATTTGTTCATCTGCTCAAGTGCTTTGTTTTCATTTACCAAAACACATTTAAACTTCATATATAATCCTATTAAGTATTATTTAATAGTATTTAGTATAGTATAGTTTAGTCTTTAGTTTAACTTATTGGATTACCCCTTAAAATCCCCTTTGATGATGAACTTGTTTTTCTCACTATCCCTTCTCTCTCTTTCTCTCTCTCTCTCTGTTTTGGTCTGTAAGTATAAAGAAAAGTCCACTCGGTCCGGATTCCGTATTGTGGAGAACTTGAACGTAATGGTCACTGTAATGTAATTAAATACAAAGTGTGTATGACAAAATACAAAGGTACATTAATGTATTCACCAGACAGAATAATTAGGACAATAATAATAAATTTCAAATTTCAAATTACGAAATTGTCAAGTTAAAAATATGTATTTCTTTGTGTGTAAAGTTTACAGATGGGTATATTCGTGTAATTCCTGTGTTGTTTCCATATTGCCATTGGTGTGTATGGATTTGGATGGTTTTATCTTTGCCCAGAAAAGCGCATGGCATCACGAAGATATATATAGGCTCAACAAGGTTAAGTTTACTATAGTAGCTTACTACGTTTTAAGGAATTAGTTACATATTATTAGTATGGTGTACATAACGTGTGTACATTATTTGTTTGTATAATTTCTGACCTCGGCTAAAGTTTTATATATGTATCGAATTTTATATATTTATAATATGTTTCGAATCTGAGTCACTTTTGTCTTTTATATATATATAATTCATCATCACTTACTTACTTGAATGCAATATGTATTCCTAGACTCTCTCTATCATTTCATCGCCATCCTATACTATATATACATTCTCTTCCCTTTTTTATCAGAAAAAAAAACAACAACAACTGGAGATGAAACGGTAAAAAAATATATGTGGATCATCCGACCAGCACTGCAATGACACTGGAGAAAAAATAAAAGAGCATTTTAAGTACATAACGGGTTTATCAATTTCCAAAACTGTTCTTGTTCCAATTTAAATGGGATCTATACGTCATGACTTTGTTTCATTGTTTACTTAAACTTACAAGCATATGCCTAAATTCCTTGGTAAAAACCCACGAGATTTTCGAAAATATAGAGAAATCGAAATGATAAAAATATTATTTCAAATGGCTCATCATCCTTTCCCTGTGTGATCTATTGTAATATTATTATTATTTGCTCACGCAGGCAGGCAGCAAAAGTTTTTTCCCTGTGTGTACAACCAAATGTTTTTAGAATCTACGCAGAAGGACGTAAAAAATGTGAGTATGTATACAATTATACATGCGACTATAGTACTGTATAGTATAGTTTATAGTAGTTTCCAAAGTGTACTGTTACTATTATGTACTATTATTCGTTTTCAGAGTTGCATTCTCTTGTACATATGCAGAGAAAGAGAACTGGGAGGAGGAGGAGGATGTGAAGGGAATATATATTGAGCCAATGGATGAATGGTGGTTCGAAATTGTGAAAATTGGAGTTTAATTCAAGTGGATTTAATTGATGCGTATTTTATGGGTTTTATGAGATAAGTAGATGGTTGAATGAGACGAGACTCTTTCTCTCTCTCTCTGACTCGGCGACTGTCATCGTATTTTACATGTGTGCCATGTGCTGTGCTGTGCTGTGCTGTGCTCCCTATTATAGTCCAACTTCATAAATATACAGTGCCAATGTAAATTCAAATGGCTTCTTTTTCTGCTCAAATACTCCATGCCTATATACGTGTAAGTAAATAGTAAATGCATTTATGTACGATATGATATACATGGAGAGTCCAGACTCCAGATTTAAACAACTAGGCAATTTCTTTCTTCTTTCATTCTTCACATTCTATATAATTTTATATACACAGTTGCAGATGATGATGATAGAATATAGAAAAACTCTGTCTATCCTCGAGTCGTGGGTGGTACCCCCAAATACAGAAAGAATAATGCTTTCCATTTTTATTCCCTTCCCTGTGTGTATATTACACTGTATTTATATTTTATATGTTATACTGGAGAGTCCTCAAGTCCTCACTCACATATGCCAACTTGGAACTTAGAGCATGTATATACTCTTTGCAAATGGTATTAATAGTTTCACAGATCACAGATTGTGAGATTGTGTCATACATTTGTATACACACAGACACAAATGTCTTTTGGGGGGATATTGAGACTACGTGGTGTAAGTAGGAAAGTAGGTACAAACTATAAACGAAATTTACTCTCGTATAGATATATATGAACTACAAACACGAGGGACAGTTTGTGAGTATGTACTTCAAATATACAAAATATGTATACGAAATGTATCATAATTAGAAGATAAGCAATTGAACTTTTTCAAATTCAATAGAGAAAATGAGGAATGGAGAGATTCCATAGAAAATTCAATTCAAATCATTCAAAAAAACTCATTACCGTTTTTCTAATCTCTTCTCTTCTTTTTGTCTATGATGATTTTTTTTTTAATCGTTTCCCTCTACCAAGAATTAATTTGCAAAATATCCGAACCTCCTCATTTTCATATTTAATTTACTATATGCAAAATACTGAACAAGTTTCAAGTTTCAAGTACATTGCAGAAATACTGTACAGATCTGTATAAGTGATAAAGTGGGATAAAATAATATTTTTCCATGTATAAATAGGCGTTGTTGTTTTTTTTTTTGAAGACATAAGTTGATGGTTTATAGAGTTTATACAGATTTGATAGAAGGTGTAATGTAAGGAATCTCCGTATATAGTATATGTATACTATACATACATACTGTACATTGTATATACATGTAGGAACGGGTGAATGAGAGTCAGTGAGGATGTGAAAGAGAGAGAGAGGAAAAGTCTGGATATGAGAGGAAAGTAGTTTCCAGTGGTCTGTCTACCTACATGTACATATATTGTATATAGTGTATATGCACTCGTGTAAATATACCATGTATAGGACAATTATTGCTTATTGCCTATTGCTTATTGCCGAAAGACGTGGATGTTTCGTCCTCCGTGTGTAGAATCAAGTCATTCTCCTTGTGTCCGTCCGAAGGGTAGGTTCCATTCCAATTCCAACCACACTTATTCCTCCTTTCATTTTACCTTCAGTTTCCTTCATTCACTCTCACATTCACATTCACTCTCCCTCCAGTCCAGTCCAGCCATTATATACAAATATACAAAAATACAAAACACTATACATTTCAAGACAAAGTGACTAAATATTTTCAAAAAAATTAATTGAATTTAATTAAATCCTTTTACATTTTTATAAAGAAATGTTTTCATCAAATCAACAAAAAAAGTTCTACTTTATTTTATACACATACTAGTGACGTACGAAAATAAATAAAAAAGTACTATTTCCAAGTGAAATCATCTCTCAGAATTTGTGAAACGGATTGGAGAATTTTATGAAATATATACAAAATAAAAGTGAAGACATCCAAATAGACGTTTGAGAACAAGTGTCGTCGGTCGTCGGTGTGTGCAAGTATTTTTCACGCCTCATCTATTGATATGAGTATCAACAAGCAGGTAATAAAAAAATGGTTGTTGAACAGTTTTTAGGGTGTAAAAAAATCCTATGTGTATAAAAAAAACCCATAATTGGCTTTGAAAACGAGGATGTAAAAGTATAAAAAGGATAAAAAAAACAGTGAGACACGCGACCATTCATCTCTCTCTCTTTTTTTAACGTGGCTTCCCTAATATGCGAATAACAATCAGGATAAAAAAAAAAACATGTATAATTCAAATAAACCACATGAGGTGTATTTTTTTATGTAACCGAGTCTATTATTATTACACACTTGAGAGAGGGGAATCTCTGTATAAAGTTATCAATACCCATGATCATGGCAAGTGATATGTTCCACGCGTGTGTGTGTGTGTGAGTAAAAAAACCGGAGGTGTTCATACATAAAAAGTGTATACATGGACAAAAGGGAACAAAAAATGAGGAAGAAGAGTAAAAAAGTGTGAAACTTAATCGTTTTATTGTAAGCCACGGCTAATACGTTCCCGTACTTGAAAAAAACTCTAATACGCAGTAGGGCTTTCATAGTCAACAACAAATATATATTATATAAATGCGTGTGTGTGTGTGTACTATTTGATCATTGCCTATTAGGCCATTACCTACCACTTACAGTTTCACTGTGTATAAAAGAGGTTAAAGAGACCATATAAAACAAGCTTATTTTTAGGGTGTTTCACTTTTTTAATCTCAGGTAACAATTTTTATTATGAGGTTCTTATGCGAGTCTCATTTTTCCTCCCTGTTTTTCTCGTTCGGTTTCTCCTTCGTCTTCTTCTGTATATGTTTAAGTATGTGTCCCTTAAAATAGCCGGCTGCTAAATAGCTAAAATAAAAGGTATAGACACACACACACACACACACACACACAAACACACACGACGACCACGATATTCTTTTTATCTGCTCCGGGAGCTGGATGGCTTACACACGAATAGTAAATACTGAATAGTATTATAAAATTAGAATAGGCACACTGTCGTCGTGCAGCAAAGCCAAAGCCAAAGGTATAAAAATGAGGGCCCTTCAATTTCCTTTTTTATACCGTACAAAAAAGTGGCTAATCTGAAAGCCACCACTACCAAAAAAAACACACTCATGTGCATAGTAAAAGTGTGTACTCAATACCTACAGAAATAATATAATAATAATAATAATAATATGTATGGGGATAGCAGGGTCTGTTTTTTCACATTGTGAGTTTCTATTACTCTATTTTTATCCAGACAACCCGCTTACACTTTATATCCACATTTTTTTTTGTCCCATACATACCTTTTTTCCCAAAGAATATGTGTACATTTTGTAATGTATTAAAAAGGGTACATATATGTACTATGTATGTATATATAAATTCTATCGCGTATTCGTATGTTGTGTACCAAGTACAAATACAAATACACGGACGGTCATCTACCTTTAACCGTTTAACCGTCCTCTTGTTATTATTCTGTGGTTTACTCCTCGGATTCCTCAAAATCCAGAGTTTGATGCCCGATCAGCGTCGACTAAAAAAAAGGCACACACACCATTCTTATCCATAGGTACCCTAAATCCATTTTTAAAAAATCAACATTCAACATTATATCTGTACAAACTTGACTCGGGATGCACAAAAAATTCAAGAGTTCTTTATGTTAAAGAGATGGGAACAGGAAAGTAAAAAAAAAAAGTTACAAAAAATTCAAGGGAGTGTGTTTAAAAGTTAATAATAATTATGTCATCTGTGGATACAATTTCAAAAGAAATAACAATGAGATGACGCTCGAAAGTAAAGAGAAAAAAAGGGAGTTGAGTATTCACATAGGTATAAAAAAATCATGAGTGTATTTTGCCGTGTTTCATTTTTTTTCATTCGCGTGTGTGACGTGTGTTGTGTTGAGCAATGGGCTTCGGGGCGGCCCCATCTTGATTACTTTCATGATCGATTTTTTAAAAGTACACCCTCTTTTTTATGGCTGTTTTCCGCTCTTCTTCCAGTTTTTTTTCCCTTCTCTTCTTCTAGTGTTTCGTTCATTGAGAGTTTGAGAGGGTGCGATAATAAGGCAGGTCATTACCTAATGCTTAGCACGGACTATATATACATATATATGAGGTTGTGGATAAGAATACCCGCCGGAGACGTATTTTCACTTTTTTGCATATTCATATGCAGAAAGACATGGGCTATTTTATACAACAAGTTAGAAATTTTTAAAAAAATTGTAAATATTTTTAATTAATTAAGTTTTAATTAAAGTGATTTTCCGAAAAGTGAGCGGTCAAATGGGAACCAGCGTTGCTCAAATTGCCGCTAGAGGACTCACTCAAAATTGTATAATGAAAGCAGATTCAAGAAAATCTCTGAAATTTAATGAAACCGTTTCATTCAAACGGAGCTTACAGGTGCGTGTCGCTGTTAAATTTAGCTCGACATTCAAACATAAATATATCGACTTCTAGATCGACGTCTCCGGCGGGTTTTCTTATCCACTTCTACATAATATATATTATACATCATTTGATAACTGTATCCGTCCGTACATATCGTATATAACTATACTGACGATAGAGAGACCGTGTGGTGTCTCTGTGTGGATTTCATGTGTAGTCCGGGCAGTTAACTAGTAATAACACCATCGAGGAAATCGAGGAGGGTGGTTCTTCTTCTTCTTCTTCTTCATTCCTTCTCATCTCACACTCCAGTTTCCATTTCACATCCAATTTTTTTAACTCAACATCATGACCAAACCAACAGCAAAACTCTCTTAACCGTCCGTCCTTTTTACACTTTGACTTCTTCTTTTTCCTCCTCCACATTCCGAATTTCACTTCCATCCTCTTTCATCTTCAGCGACAAGTGCTAAAAGTTAAAACTCTAAATATAACCGCAACCGTATACATATCTACAAAATTAATCAAAATTTCTAGGACAAAGCTAGTTATCTTTTGTCATCATCTATCTATACATAAAAAATCGTTTGAACATGAAGAAAAAAAACAAAGTAGTGCACCCAAACTATTTGTGTGAAATGCAAATAAAGAAGAACTGATATATGATATATGAATTTCAATATAGTTGAGGATGGCATAGTATAATTTATGACATTTTTAACTTTTCTTCAAAAATTCTAACGGTAAAACACGCTATGTTTACACACACACACACACACACACATGTGTGTGTAATGTATAGCCATAAATTGGAAAATACATTAGACGATATTGTACCCTATAGAAGGATAGCGATAGAAAATAGAAAGCCACAAACAAAAATGTATGTTATAAATATGTCTATATTTTTAAATGGTAATTTTTCTAACGGTTTACTTTGTCCACTGACTGAGCAGAGCACTGAGCACTCTCTCAACCATTTCACAACAAAAAAAAAAAACTTAAAATAAATTGATGGAGAATGTCGATATATAAATATATTGTATATGGAATGGAAATGACCTGTAGTTTGACCTAAGGACAGTTACTATAAAGAGCAACTTGCAGCTCGCCATGTGTTCCCGTATTCATGTTTTTTTTGTATTCTTTGCTCATTCACAGCGACAACACGTTTACATTCATTTTCATTCATTCAATGCAATGCAATGCACACACTATTTTATTTATTTTAATGTCAGGCACAAGCCCAAAGAAATTGAAGAAGGAGAAAGGAAAAAAATCGAATGAAAAAAGTGTGTGCGGTTCTAGATTTTTGGATTTGGCCTTATACTCCACTTTCTACTCTGTATATATTCGATATATTTTATAGTTTACCTACATTAAGAAATACTAAATACGTTTGGTTATTTTGTATATTTACGACATTTACGTATACCGTCGTTAAGGCAAGAGGGAAAAAAAGAGAAAAAAAGAGAAAAAAATATATATACGTATAAATGTGTGCTTGGTTGTATGTATTTTGATCCTGAAAAACACAGATGCAGCAGTCACAGATCCGTTTGTCGTTAGGTTGTTAGTTGTGTTCAAGTGAGGTCTCTTTCTCTCTCTCTCTCTTTGTACTTTGTGTTCGCTTGCGTCCTTTTAGCCCATTGTAATCGCTATGATTTTTACCCAAATAAAAATTCGTTCTAGTATTCATCACCTGCTGCTTGTCCACAGACAGACTCAACTCACGTTCTTCTCCAATTATTCTAGTGCATAGTACATAATACATATACACTCGTTTTGAGGTATTTCTCATTTCCTATGTGTCATACAGATTTTTCAAATTTTCAAGTCTCACTCTGTGACGATCATCCTGGTAAAGGATGAGAGAGGGGGAGAGGGAGAGAGAGAGAGAGAACGAAGGGAGGATTGGTAAAAGAGACTATAAAAACTCGTGGGGACATTGTGTATGAAAGGTGACTATGGCTATTACATATTAGATAAAAATGAGAATGAAGAGCGAGGAGAGTTATAATGAAGGGATGCTGCTGAGCTGATGCTGCTAATGTTGAGTGGAAAGAGAGAGAGAGAGAGGAATAAAAAGAGCCGAAAAATAAGAGAAAAGACAGAAAAAAAATAAGGGAGGACACACGACAGTCGACACACGAACGAACGAACGAATGGCAGGAAAGATCATTTTCTCCCATTTCTTTTTTATATTGAACTTGCCCACTCTCACTGCAACCAACTGCAACTGCTATTAGTATTTGGTTGTTTAGTAGTATTAGTATTTTAACCTCCTCCACATACGCGGATTTCATATTACATGCTGTGTATATTTACTATTTATGGTATAATGCCACGATGGGAGATTCCGTTCCGATTCTCTGCTTCTGTTTATTATTGTCGATTTGCTGCTCCTCAATGTCATATATATAGAAAGAACAAAAAATGGGAAGAATATGAGCATAAGTATACGTATAGTGCAGTGTGGAATCTACACTGTAGATGTAGATTGTGTAGAATATATATATATAGAGAGAAAATAATAATAATAATAATGGTAGTTTAGTTATGATACACACAGGGAAAAGAGAGAGGGAAAGCGGGGATGGAAAAAGAGCCATTTATGGCGACTTTCGCCCCCGCATGCTGACAGTAATCGATGGGTTTATTTTTCGATTCAAATTGAAAAATGATTTTTCATTGTAAAAATTCAATGCTTTTTACAACAATTCTCTTCTCTTTTTTTTTTCTTCTTCATTTTTTTGTGTGTACTTGACAATGGAGAGAGAGAGAGAGAGAAGAAAATCAGGATTTATTGAGAAGTTCATTTGGAGGATGCCAAATACCAAATACCAAATGAGAATCGCAGTATAATACTACAGATTGACTAAACCATATTTTTTTTTTAATGTTGTTTGAGTGAAAACTTCCGCTCTCTTGTGTCTATTCTTCTTGCGCTAAATGTTGAAGGTGTATAGGAAATCTGTCCGTCCCATTCCATCAGTTTTTTTCTTTCTCTATATTTACACTATTGGTAAAAAAATGTGAATGAAGGAAAAAATGACTTTAGAGATCAATCTCAATAAAACCGCATCGTGGAGAGCCGTGGCTTAATATGAGTACGAGACGATCCTCATGTACTGTTGTGTTGTAATGCGTAATGCGGGTTTGTGTCATTTATTGTCATTCTCTCATTGTACTCTCATCTCTTTCTCTTTATGAATGGAGGATACAGATGAAATCCTGAACGGTGAGACTCGTTCAAACTTCAACATGTGTAATCCAGCGTAGAGTCGAGAGAGAGAGAAAAAAAACTTTTATAAACCATGAACAATTTTTTTAAAATCCGTCACAATGCATATATGAAAAGTCACACCGCCAACACCGTTTCCCATTTATTATACTAAAAAAAGCATGATAGTAAAAAAAAGGAAAGAAAAAAAATAGTGGAGAGTCTTTTGACTTGACCACTTCATCACTGTCTTCCTTCACACAGTGGCAACAAATAGTGCAGTGAATTCAGAATCCATGGTGTCATTTGTGTTTGTGGCTTGACTCCATTATTAAATTTCTACATACTTTACTTTACACTGTGGGGTTTATTATTTTCTAGCTTGGTCATGCTATGAAATTTACTTTTTTTTCTTTTTTCCTTCTCTTTTCCTAACTGTTACACTTTCACGCTAATGGATTTGATGGAAATGAAGAAGCTATCAGGAAAAAAATATTACAAAACGTCCATAACAACAAATAAGGGGACTTTCCCTCATTTTCTCGTGTACCATTTAATTTCTCCAAAATCCATTTAGGTATGTAAGTAATGATCATCACGAAAACAAATGAAGGAAAAATTTGTACACATGATTCACATCAGTATGAAATGAAATTGTTTATTCGTTACATATCGTGGGATATGTTATTCTGTTTTAGACACGGAAAGGGGAAAAAAAACTTGAAACGTCGAGCTCATGAATTAATTATAATCATTCTGGAAATACACAAGAAATCTGCACGAATCCTCACAAGGATTCAAAGGTATTTTGGTTATTTTTTAATGTTTCATTAGTTAAGGAATTCGAAGAAAAACATTGCGTGCAAGTGCAAAACGAGTCTATATATTCGATATACATATGTGCTCAAAGGTTAGCTCTACCTATACATATATATGTGAGTTAATGTTTAATTACTAATTACCCGAGCAGAGAGAGAACAAGAGTGCGTGTACAGAAGGATAATATTTTTAAGTAATGTTGAGTGAATTGCCTTGTTTATACTGTGTAAGATTACGATTAGGATGTGTATAATTTTAAATGTCTCCATTTCACCTCTACAGCTTTAGCAATAAATACGAAAACCAAGACGGTTTTCTCTCTAAATTCTCTTTTACGACCATGATGATGATGATGATTCAAATGCGTTATCTTAATTCCTCTTTGAGTTTTAACATATTTTTCAAGTAGAGTAGGTAGGTATTATTTATTATTGCATATAATATATATCTTCCTTTTTTTCTCCTACTCATTTTGTCTTTGTCTCCATCCGTAATAGAATTTCCAGCATTCATATGGAACTTGGAAATTCAATTGAGATTGAAACTTGAAAGTTGATACATCTTTCGTCTCGTCTTTGGTAATCCCAAAGTGACAATGACAAATCCTGGAATTTTGAATAATGATTTCAATTGAATTCTCTCTCTTTCTCTTGTATCCACAAATGTGTTTTTCTATGTAAAAACGTACAGATGTAGATGTAAGATGTGAGTAAAAAATCCATGCATGTTTTATGTTTTCTCTGTTTGTATATTATCTCTGCATGTATTAAATGTAAGTGTATTTCCTCTGTAGATTGAGATAGTCAAAGCTGATGCAGAGATAAAAGTTCAAAGGTGGATATGTATTTGTGTATTCGTGAGTGTGTCTGGATGGGGATGTGCCTTGATTAGGTCTTCAAAGAAAGATCCTTTGGCCGAAAAGTAAACCGCACACTTTAACGATTACATGGAAGAGATTAGTGAAGGAATCCTGGGTATTATATGTATTATATGCACTCATACTACTCATACATATTCCATATCATACTTTATTATATATACCTTCTCCAAGTTCAAGATGCGGAAGGAACTTTTTGAGGGTTTTACTAAACGAATACATACATACTCGTATCGTATTTACTCACATACTCTGTATATCTGTAGATGTGCAATGTGTATTTCTATGTAATGTACCATAATATAATATAATACCGTCATATTATATACGAAGAAAAAAAACAGTAGTTGAGTCTGTCTATAGTTCTTTGGTGTGGTACTTGATCGCGTTCTAGATTATACAATATAACAAAACTGGAGGAAAACGAGAGATAAACAAGTCGAGAGTAGAATATTAAAAGTGTACAAGTATACAAGTACCCACATAATACATAATCACATAACGCACAAAGTCATACACAACACAACACATACACATTCACATCCATATACTCACACAGAAGCTCCTTAAGTCTCCATGTGTTCTCTCATCTCATCTCTCTAACCAAGTATGTACACATTTATTTAAAAAGTCCTCGGTCGTTCAAAGCGATTCTCAGTGGGATGAGGATGAGGACTTGAGGACCAACTAAATAATAAATAACTGCTTTCATTCTTCAATTTCCCACAATCTACTGGAAATCTTTGTGTAGAATACACATGTGCATCACAATTATAAACATACATAGTTTTGTTTACCTACGAATATATAGGCGCTATAAGTATATCATATCTGTATACGTACATTGTTTGTTTGATTTGTATTCCACGTTTCAAGTTGTCTGTTTTTTAATCATATAAAAGTGAAAGTTGTAGACTTTGTCAAGATAAAAACTGTTATGGTACGTCCATTAGACATTTTAATCAAGTTCCTCCATAGATTCACTCACTATATACCTTATCTGATGATGAGATATGAAATTGTTTAGTTGACTCTGTGTCGTCAGAGTTTGAGTAAAGAAACAACCCCCCACCCCGTCAAAATAACTACTTATTTTCTTATTTAAGATTTGGTTATTTAGTTTTCGTATTTTAGGTCAGTTTTATTTGAGTTGAGTTACAGCCTGTAACTTACAGACTGTAAAGGAAATGTTGACGATGAGTTAGACGCGTATATTTATACCTGTGTGTGTGTCTGTGTGTTTTTAGTCAAGAGAGAGGGAGAAAGAGCGAGAAAAAACATTGAGGAAGAAAAAAAATTGTAACTGAAGCTAAACAAGGAAATAGATGAGAGTATGAGAGTAGGATGGATGGATGGATTCCTCAGTTGACCCATGTGCAACCCAGATATGAGAGAGGGGTCAAAATATGTGACCGGAAGTGTGACTAGGGTTAGATGTCACCCTGAAATATATACCTTCTTTTTTTTCTAGCCAATTATTCTTTCCCTCGAATACCTAATATGTACCTAATACATATGTCTATGCTCTATATTAGTCTACCCATATATATGCATATATGTAAATACTCTGGTCAGGATAGTAATGAGGCATCATCAATGGGGACACTTGCTAAAGAACTGTGAACGAGAAGTCATCCCGAAGCTTCATGTAACATTTAAATACTTCCGTCTTCTTCTTCTTCTTCTTCGTCTTCGTCTTCCCCTCTTTTCTTCTTCATCATGATTTATTATTCATTGTGTGTATGTGTGTGTGTGTGTGCCTTACATAAAAATCCGTTTTGTGCTCCATCGTCTTTAGATCTTTAGCATTATTTCATAATCAATGTAAAAATACACTTGCACTTGAGCATTCATTTCGTGAGAATGAAAGGAGAAAGAGAAAAGTTTCTCATACATATAAGTTGAGGGAAAAAAATATACAGAGAGTAAAATATAGAGAATATCTGTACATAGACACATTTTGTGTATAGTTTTGGATTTTTGGAGTTTTACTAATGGCTGTATAGCTTTGAGTCGTGTCTGTCCTGTGTTTTGTGTGCCTTTTTCAATTCCATTGCACTACTCACTACAGTGCATTTTGTGATGTGTGTTATGTATATTTTTATTATATATAGTACAGGGAATTATTTTTAGCCAAAAGTTGAGGGTAGGTAGAAAACAAGTTGAAGGAAGGAAGACAAAAGGAAAAAAGAAGGAGAAGACTGAAAGAAGAGTGGAAGAAGACAAATCCCAATGGAAAAACGTATACTCAAGGCTAAAATTTTGTTAAAATAGTTGAAAAATCCTTATTTACAATATATGTAAAGTTTCTCTTTTTCTCTCTCCCTTTTCGTTCTCCTCCTCAAAACGTCTTCGTCTTTTCCCAACTCCTTTTGCTGTTATTTTTACACGTTTTATGGCAAAAACAAGAATTGTTAGTGGACATGTACATGAGAGATAATGTAGAGAGTATGTATAGAAGGAGAAGGAGAGGGTCATATCCACTCTCTTATTGTTTCCCCATCTACATAGTATGTATCTCTGTACATACATATTATTACATATATATATATATACCTTATATCTACCACCCATATTTACATATTTACAAAGGACCTCACTATCTTACTCAACTTTTAAAATATTCAAATATTCGATAGTCCTCTTCCAGTTTACTCACGAAATCAGAGTGAAGAAATTTCAAATTTGTATACATGTACAGATTTGATATATGTATACACATACTTCGGCTATGTATAGCTATATTAAATGAGCTGGACTAAATACATATATATATAAAAGGAAGTATGTAATTGAAAAGGATTCCGAAACGGCATTGAGTTTTTAGGACACACTTAAAATGTTAACCCTTTCCTTTTCTCATCATACGTATATCCAGCCATTCTGTCTCAACTCATGCGGATACGGATGTTTACTCAAAACGCAAACTGAAGTCTAACTCCACAACTATAAAAAGATTTATCCACATGAAAAAGAAATACATATTATTATATGTACTGCAAACAACAAATCTCAATTGAAATAATTCAAAAAACCTCATTTACTATAACAAGCAGATAAATATTTAGTTATGCGTTTTTTTAAATAAGGAAGTGAAATTGTTTTGGAGACTGAAGTTCTGCACCCCGTATCTGTATCTATAGTTGTTTTATAGCTGTTGTGTTGTACCGGTGGACGACGCGACGGTGGAGTAGATATGGATATATATCGTTTTAAAAGAAAGGGAAAAGAAGAGAAAGGATGGCTGTTCATTTTTAGAATGTAGAAAATGTATAGTTTATTTTTGTGAAAATACTTGACAGTGGCCAGCTTGCTCTCATTTATTTCATTCATTTCTCGAATTTCCTCATGAGCTCATGACACTTTGGACCGATGGACCAACGGACTCCCCTGGAGAAAAAAAAATTCTTTCTTTTTTCCTATACATTTCGTACACACATGCACATGAACATACACCCATTGCGTGTGTATGTACATATCGTACGTGTACATGGAGAGAGAGAGATGAGTATATTTAAAGAAGTTGAGGAAGATCCAGGAAATTGAAACTAAAATATTGAGTGTAGAATGCACACATAAACGTATTTTCAGATCTTCACCGAGTATACAGATTTGTAGTATTCTAACGATTCACATACATATACATGTGCGTGTGTGTGTGTTTTAAAAGTATTAAGATTTAAGATATTGGAGAGGTCGAGTTGAGCGTCTGTACTGTTACTGTATTCGATAGTCTGTATCTGTATCTGTGGTTTGAGTAGAGAGTATACGAGAGAAAAACGATAAATTCGAACCCCTTTTGTTTAACTGTGTGTCTGTCCCGTGAGGTTGTCCATACGTATAGCTGTAATAATAATATGTTCCATGTCCAATGTCCATATATTCTGGAATCTATCTAGTTCTAGTTCTAGACTATGGAGGATAAGTCGCACGTGCTCCGGGTCGACAGACACACTCGTGGAGAGTTCACGCCCTAGCCCTCTCTCTTCAGTCTCTCTCTCTCTCTCTCTCTCTCTCTCTCTCTCTTCCCGTACTTATGATTGACGGTCCGTTTTTGGACTTTCCTTCTCATTACCCGTTTACTCCCGTTCCTAACTTTTTCCTTATACCCTCTGCTTTATGTTTTTTCTATAAGTAGCCGATTGACACTCTCAAATTCTCAATGTTTTACAACTCTATACTCAATTCTGTCTGGTCAGATGGTCCGACCTAAATACTTATATGTACCTACAACTAGTTATAAATAAATAACCTACAAAATTCTCCATTTGAGAGTTCCTTCCTTCTTATTTCAAGTACTGGACATTGGACAAGCAGAGAGTCACTAGTCAGTTACTCTTTTGGTCTTGGATTTTATTTGAAC
Organism: Gisinianus flammeolus; assembly: GCA_034699125.1. Taxonomy (NCBI): domain Eukaryota; kingdom Metazoa; phylum Arthropoda; class Collembola; order Symphypleona; family Katiannidae; genus Gisinianus; species Gisinianus flammeolus. Next base: position 16,120 of record JAIUND010001436.1, on the reverse strand, counting down.
GTGCATATCTGAAAGTGAGAAAGGATCGGTATTATCGACATGGATAAAAAAATATTCTTGGAATTACAAACACATGTGTGTTTGTGTGTTGGTGGGAGACCATGCATGTTTTTTTACCGTAAAGGATAATGGATTTAAGATGGCATACAGAGAGAGAGAGAAAGGGAGAATTTTGTCTATTTAATATTTTTACCACTATTTTTCTGAGTATTCCTCACCGTGTACATAGAGTGCAGTAAAAAGTAAGGAAAACATTTAAAACAGTTTCTCTAACGGTTCACTTGACTCGTATTACCATTTCTCTCTTTTTTGGGTTCATAATGAATGTCCACGTAGAATGGAGCTGTACGTACAGTGGAGAGGATTAGAGATATGTGTATGTTGTGTTGTTGTGTTGTGTGTCCTTCGTAGATCTCCATTCACTAGTCACTATAGTCACCATCACATCACCAGACAGTGGAGTCTTATTCTTATTCTTCAAATCCTTGTTGGTTGTCAACTCAGGGAGGAGGTGGATTTAGCTAGTCAGTAGATTTACCTAAAGTTTTATGTTTTAAGACTTTTGAAAAAAAAACATAATATCTGCTGTAAATGTAAATGTAAGTTGGGGGTATAGTACTGAAGATAAGATGCACATTAAGCTATGGACAAGCTCAAGAGTCTCTCTGTCTCTCTCTATATCTGTATAGGTACATTGAAAAAATCGAGAAACGAGAAAGAGAAAGAAAGGGAAAAAAAGAGTGACACTTGCTGTTTTTCTACTAATTCCTGTTTTGATCATATGAGACGCGCCGTCAAGTTTCAAGATTTCAAATTTCAGGAAAAAAGGTCTCACAATTCTCAGTTCGTCTCAAATGGACACTCGGAGCTTTATATAATAAAAATACCTAAATGCTCACTCGGGATCTTTTTCTCTCCTTTCTCTCTCTCTCTCTCTCTCTCTCTGCCTCTGGCTGGCTCCATGTCCTTCTGGATATTTGTCATTATATTACACCACCACAAAATGCAGGACGTTTTTGTTTTTTCCATGGCTATTTTTATCCTCTGTATGTCCAAATGGTTTGATGGGTGTTTGTTTTCTCATCCGTTTTTCAACTGACGATGAGATGGAGTCATAATGCATGAGGATTTTTAATAGTTCTCATTTATTGATGGACAGAATGAGGAGGGAAGAGCTTTACATTAGTATGCATGGATAGATAGATATCTGTATGTACATAGATTATTTGCTCTTGTATTTTCTAACAATAACCTGTAAAGAGTTATTTGAGGATGAAGGGAAGTTTTAAAGTTTTACAGCTTTTGTATGCCAGCGTTGCATGGTCATCTCTTTCTCTCACTTCTCATGGCTGACCCTAATAATTTTCCTAAAGCGTAAGCTGAAAAAGTTTCTTTTTCTCACAAAAATAACCCTTTTTTCTTTGTCCTGGTCCTAAAACTGCTGGATTCCTTATAATTCATGTTGTCCATTTGTCCATTTCCATTATGACACGCACTTTTTCCAAATATCACCATCTGTGCTGCCCTGTGTCCATCCATCCAGCCTCTTTCTCCTACTTACATATCAATACATTCTCTCATCCAGTAAACTTGTGAGTTTTGTGTGTGTGTGTCTGTGTGTCCATTCTTAACTTTTATCTATGTAGGAAATCTTTTTTTCTTCTCTTCCATTTCTTTTCCCCTTTTTAAACATTTGACTATGGTTTACTAACAATAAGTGAAGTAAACTTTACTTCACTTATGCTTACGTGTAACCTTGCAGTTTATTTAATTTGGAGAGAAAAACACTTTGGCCTCGAGTTTATTTTCTTCTGCACACATATATATCTTACATTCAATGTATATGTAAGTGTAAATACACCAGAGGATTTTTGAATCATTGGAATCTCATTGATTCACTTAATCCATAAGATTTTTATGTGTTTTTCATTTCAAGCCCTTATTTTTCCAAACACCATGATACTCTCTCTCTCTCTCTCTGTTTACTTTGCTTAGGAAAATTCATACAAATTAGTTTCTTATAAATATTTTACGATAAATTGATATAGTTTTGGTTGGATAATATGGAGAATGGAAACAAAATGATGATGGTAATTGTCGGAAGAAAAATGATGGTTTTTGTGTAATGTATAGAAAAAGTATGTATGAAATGTTTTGTACATGGAACTGCCTCGTTGGATTTGTACAGTGTGCAGTTTAGGGAAGAGAGAGAGAGAGAGAGAGAGAGAGATGAGGAAATAAAAGAGAGCGGGGGTGAAAGGGATGAAATGTGAAACTGGGAATGAGCATAAGTAGTCATAATGAGTGTTGGTCGTGTTTCCTTAAAGTCTCTCGTATTTTTTCAGAAAGTCAGGTCCAGGGTGGCAACTTGTCTCGCTTCTTCTTCTTCTTCATCTTGGTCTTCTTCCTACTATGCATATGTTTCGGTTCATTGTTATGTCTTTACTTATATCTGTTTTGTAGTACAGTACAGTATACAGTAGTAGGAAGGAAAAGGAAAAAAGAGAAGGAGAAGATAAAGTGAAGGAGGATGCAGAGCGTGTCCAGAGTGCATGTGAGTAAAGTGTGTGAGTAGACGAGGAAATGTATCAAGTGTGTTGTACAGTATCTACACATATACATATTACATTAACAATGGCACATACATACATAATACGTTGGTGTTGGTATGTAGAATGGTTTGGTTTGGTTTGGTTTGGTTTGGTTGCTCCCGGAGATGGTTATAAGGAAGAAAGGGGGAAGGATCAACTAGAAAAGAAAAACGTGAAATGTCCGAAAAATTTGTTCACCTCACCCTTAAAAATCCAACAGCAGCAGCAGCAGAGTCCGCCCGTCCGTCCAGAAGCTCCAGAAGCAGCTGCCGTCGTTTCTGTCCAGAATGAGTTTTAGTGAACGGTACTCTGAATATTTCTCTCGATGTTGGTTTTTCGTTTAGCTTATAGTTATTTTTTGTTCTTTTTGGTTCGTTGGTCTTATAGTATGTATATAGTCGCATTTTTGGTACTCCGTATTCTCCTCGTGGTACTCGTTTTCTAGGCAAAAACAAACGTAAAACTCTACTGACCATTTGGTGGCCACATTTTTAACGAGCAAATGAGTACCTATAATAATATCTTAATATCTGTAATACCAGTAATACGTAAGACTTCAAATGCATGTATACCTACACAAAACACCGAGCAAGAACCAAGTCAAGAACATGAGACTTATTAAAAAATTAGAACAATACTCTACATATCTCCATAGATAGAGTGTAGTGCATGTAGCGTCTATACACTTTTTTTAAATTTTACATCACACCTACAAACTAAATCTTGGATTATTCATTATTCACCTCATACACTAACAACTAATATTTTTACAAACTGAATATTGATTATTGTCATAGTTCATAGCCCCGTGTAGAAAACTAGGAACGGGTACAAGTGAGGAAGGGAATTGAATAATGAATATGCACTGCTATAAGAATAGAAGATGGCTGGTGGATGGAAGATGAAAGAGAGAGAGAGAGAGAGAGACAGACAGAGAGAGGGGGTGAAAAGTAAAAAGGGTTGATCATAATGAGTATTTATTTGCTATTTGTTTAGGGTCTCGTCGTGTATAGACGACGAGAGTCCACATTGGCGTTTCTAGTTGTTTTGTGTGTGTGGGAGTGGGTGGCTCACTCTCACTCTCTCAAGTCTAAAATATATACTAAAGCCTCTCTCCCGAGCGAGAGAGAGTGAGGAGAGAGGAGAACACGGAATGATGGCAAAATGAAGGATAGGATATTCGAGAAGGGATTATTTTGAGTTAGACTTTTTCTCATACGTTGTCGTTCCTATACGTGAATTCTAAGTGGATGAATCATCTATCTTTTTCTGCATACATAATAACATAATACATATCCACGTTGTCTATACGTATTTTTTTAGCTTGCTCTGGTCTGTTCTGTGTACTTGTTATATATATGCTCTTATCAAATGTTCTATATGAAAAAAAGAGCATGGAAAATGTACATTTAGATGAAATAGCTGAGGAAAATCTAATGGGGATCTCAACGATGAGTTAGACGCTGTTGTTTTTATTTGAATTATACGACTATGAGATGGCCTTATAATATATAAAAGTACGCACACACACTCGGTAAATATAGACTATTTAAATAATATTGTTATCATCAATGTGTGTGTGTGAGCGTACACAATGTACTAAAACGTACATGCAATTCTTAAATTCAGTAGACTCTCTCTCTCTCTCTGTATTTGTTTGATGTTTTTGAGGAAAGTTATAGTGCGGGTATTGTCATCTGATTCCCAGGCAGAGAGGGTTGTAATTTCCAATAAATAAATGTCCAGTTTCTACGTATCTAGAAATGTCAACTGGAGAGGAAAAAGAGTCCAACTATATGGATTTTTGTGAGCTCTCTCTCTCTCTCTCTCTCTCTTGCACTCTCTCTATCCGTCTGTGTTATATTCTTTGTCCTGTTAATGATATTGAATGGAGAGATGAGAGGATGAGGTCATATGTCTCTGACCAATGGTCATTGAAAAAGTGACCCTTCGGATTTTTCCTTTTATGGTATTTTATAGGTTTTCCCTCCAATGTCCAATGTGTGCGTTCTGTCTATGTGCGTATATCTGTATGTGCGTATTTTGGTAGAGTTTGTCGTGTAGTTGAATTCTCTGTGCCGTGCCGAGGGTGAAAAATACACAAATCCTGTTTTGTTTTATTTTTGACCTCGAAAAATGTTCATCTCTTCCTCTTTTATCCCATGGATGTATATTAGTATTTGTTGAAAAACGACTGTGTACAATACAAGCAGGAATCGAATTTATATATATACATATGGTCGAATGCAAAGCTAATACAGAAACTAAAGCCAATTGAGAGGACAGTCAATAATATAAATCTGTGTATATATATATAAACGCTGGAGGACAGCGGATGGACTTTGGTATTAACATTTTATTTTCTATATATAGAGATAATAATTACAATGAGTATTTCTCATGTTAGGAAAAACGTTAGATTTGGATTGATGCTGAATGCGGAGTTGGACAGATGAAATAATGAAATTGAAATATGACTGCTGGACAGTGGAAAGTGAGAGTGTGAGAGTGAGATTGACCAAAAAGAAGTGAGACAGAGAGAGAGAGAGAGATGGTCATTATTGAAGTTTATGTTCGAAGGAGATGAAAAAAGAACCCTTGGTTTTTGGGTAGATTATGGTTTTTCTGCATGCATGCATGTGTGTACTGTGTGTGTGTGTAGCATTTTATTACTACTATATATACGAATGGACGACTTGAAGCTAAAGCCACCCTGAAAATTATATAGGTTTGCCCTTTTCCTCATCATTATGAGACCTTTACATTGTGCACAATACTGACCGTTCCTATTCATATTCGAGTCTGAGACAAAAACCAGGCCAATAGGGTCAAGCAAAAAGTTGAGCATGGTAAATCCATGGGTGTGATTGTCTGAATTAAACACATTATGATTCATCTGGCTGGACACAAGTTCGAAATCGAATCGAAAAAAAGAATATGGATGTACATGTCCATGTCCATCTGATCCATCCATTTGGATTTTTGGATATTATCATGGCCAAAAGGAAAAGCAAAAGCTGAAACCATAAATAACCATAATACACAGTCAGACACAGACGTAAAGACATGGTCATATGGTTTTTGTTATCATTTCCATTTTCCCAGTGAAAATTTCCCCATATATACAACTATACATAAAATGTCCACATTCTCTGGACATTTCCCTAGTCCATTTTATTTCTTTATAGCCGGTATCGAATTGAAAATCAATAATACTATTAATAACAATGATACAAGTAAAACTGTGAAAGTAATTTTTTTCACCTTTAGGTCAAACGGAATTGTATTTTCTACAATAGAACCATATCATATATATATTTTTTTTTTTCCTTCAAAAATGTCACATATTTTTTCTCCGTATCTCTTGACTACTTTTTCCCCCCTCTTTTTTCATCTTGTATATACTTACAAAGGGTCTCGTTCTTTGAGCATATATATTAGACAACCTTTTGACCTGGGAAATATGATCTGACTGTTGTACATGCATTCTACTGATTGTGAGTTTTAAAGCATAGAAGGTCTAAGGAAAAAAAATGCTAATAATTATTATGAATGTGGTCAGTTTGGATTTTATATTCATCTCTCTCTCTACACTATTTTTTCAGTTAGTGTTTTTCCGTTTGGTCACATACATTTTGTGAGTTTGTTCCTCTCTCATTCACTTCCTCAAATTATATATGAATGTGGAAATAGGAAGTAATTTTTTTTCCTTGTGGGTATCCATTATACATGAATTAGAGAGAAGGAAGGAAGCGAGAGAGAGAGAGAGAGAGAGAATTACACGAGTATGTTACATAAAAATGATGAAATGAAGAAAGAATAATACAAAAGTCCAAGCAGTCCAAGGGTGTGGATTTAATGCATCTTTTGTACTGGAATTATCATTGTCGTATGTCATGGGAATATAAAATTCTTTTCTTACCACCATATTTTACATTTTACTACACAGACCATACCCACATGGTGATGATGATGATGATGATAAAATAGCATGAGCCCGTCTGCGTATTACGTTGTAAATATATGACAAGGGATTATATTTTACACATGTCTTACATTAGATTTCCACTAGTTTTCGCCATGAATAGTAATAATCCAATCAAATAGTATATTATGATGGAAAATTTCAAATTTCACTTAAGACTCTGACGTTTTCATTATATGAATTTCATTTTAATTTATTCCGAAAAGGATAACGTGGCCTCTGCACACCAAATAAAACATGAATATATATACATGAACGAGAGCTCGAAGCATTTTAAGGCATAGTAAAATGTACAAACTGTAAAATGTTTGACATCCATTCAATTACTTTAAGTTGTCTTCAATACATTCTATCACTTTTGTGATCAGTCATCATCATATTTTGAATATGATTGCATAAAAAAAGTTTTTGATTAAAAGTAATGAGCTTTAAAATAGTCTTTTGAAAAATACGAGTTGACGAGTATAAAAATATAATTTTTCTTTGTGTTCTATTTTTGGTTTACAGTTTGGACGACAAATCTATATTGGATGAAATTCATATATATTGAAAGAAATGGAGCAGTTGTGAAAAAATGTTTGATATGCTGGTGGAGCAAAGTAGTAGAGTGAGCCCATTGACCTCCGTGTCAAGCCCTCAGGGTTCGCATCATCATTTGAATCACACAACACATTTGTCACCTCCAACATCTCATTCATCCTCCGACTCGAGCTCACCACATGATGACAGTAGTACAACGTCCAGCTCTACCCCATTGAAGATACAGATAAAAGGAGGCGGAACTGTGGAGTCAAGCAATAATAATAATAATAATAATAATAGTAATAGCAATAGTCCTCGTCAGGAGCATCAAAACTTTTCTCATATTCAAAGATTACAATTTGCCTTTGAGAAGAATTCAGTTTTTGCCAATTACTTTGGTGCAAATAACAATAGTAGTAGTAGTAGTACGAATTTGCCTTCACCTACTGCAAGTCTGAGTCGTCATCAGTTGGGTCAACTCGAGTCAAAGTCAAAAATGTTAACCAAATTATCCTTACCATTGGGATCCCCACAGAGTCATGATCATGATCATATCAAATTAGAACGAGATGGAGATGGAGATGAGGAGGAGACGGATTTTGGTATGGAAACTGACAATATGGACAATGAAAATCTCGTGTCTACCCCCACAACTAGTCCAACCGATTCCAATGCTACAAATGCTGCCAATATTTTTCAATGTCCCATTTGCTCAGTCTCCTGTACTTCCAGGCATCAGTTCAATGAACATTTGGTACGATCCCAAACTTTAATTTTATTTCTACAATTATAATATTTTTCAGAGCCTTCTATTGACATTCAATCAATGTATGTACGAGCATTCTTTTAATTTTGTGTGTATTTGCTTTTCTTTATCGGATATGTTCAGGTTAGTCATTCGCAACATCATGTTTGTCCAAAGTGCCCCAAGTTTTTCACCACTGATGAAGAAGAGTTTAGATCTCATTTACAAGAAGCTCATGATTTAAATGAGACAGAAGTAATGACTGATGATGAAGTTCGTGTTCCCAAAGTCAATTCCCAAGGAAAGGTAAGAAATCATGTGAGACAATTAATTATTGTAAACAACAACCATTTTTATTTAAGGATATTATGACTGAATGAATAAATACTAATGGAATCCCTCTATTTTCTCTCTCTCTCTCTCTCTGTCTGAATATAGGTGAAGACTCACAAATGTAAACAATGCGAATACACAGCAGTGACAAAAATGGATTTTTGGGATCATGTGAAATCTCATATCCGTACCGAGAAAATGTTGACGTGTCCAAAATGTCCATTTGTGACCGAATATAAACATCATTTGGAGTATCATCTTCGAAATCATTTTGGATCGAAACCATTCCAATGTACAAAATGTGCATATTCCTGTGTGAACAAGTCTATGTTGAATTCTCATTTGAAGAGTCACTCGAATGTGTATCAGTATCGATGTGCGGATTGCTCGTATGCAACCAAATACTGTCACAGTTTAAAACTTCATTTGAGGAAATATAATCATAATCCATCAATGGTTCTCAATTTGGATGGAACCCCAAATCCATTACCAATTATTGATGTCTATGGTACTCGTCGTGGACCCAAAATTAAAAAAGTTGATTCAAATCAATCAAATCAATCAAATCAACCCGATTTCAATCGTATTTCTGCTGATACGGACTCGGTCGGTAAAACCAATAATAGTAAGGATTTTAAGAGTCGGATTTGTAACTCATCAGGAGATGATGGACCCACATCTCCAAAATTCATCAAAAGAGAATATTATGAAGAAACTCCACCATCCACTCAAAAAGCATTTACAACGATATCCGCCAGTGACAATGAGAGTGACTCCGATCCAGAAACGTCTAGTTACCATCACCATCGTCGTTCTTTACTCCAACAGCAACAACCACAACAACAGCAGCAGCAGCAATTACGTCGACATCAAATGCCAGAGACACAATTAACATCAAATCCCTTGGGACTACAAGGACTCCTTCAAAATTCACTCATTTCCAATGGTCAACATACAAATAAACAACAACAACATTTACACGCGGCTGCGGCGATGGCCGTCGCAATGGCTGCTGGGAAAAGTCCAATGGAAATAGTTGCAGCTTTTAATCAGTACATTCTTGTGAATAATCCACTCCTTCATATGGCTCAACAGCAACAGCAACAAAAACAGCAACATCAGCAGCAGCAGGATGTATCCAAATTTGGAGGAAAGCATAAACAAAATCATCCGAGTAGTTTGACTCAGATTTTAAATCAATCACCGATGATGCCTCGTAGTTTAAGTGTCAGCCCTCCATTATTGAATCATCGTCAAAGTTTAATCTCATCATCTGGACATTCGCATTCGCATCAGCAGCAATCCATTGAACCTGAACATCAAATACCATTAGATTTAAGAAATCCAAAGACGTCACCCAATCCATATGAAAATCTTATTGTGGATTCTTCGACAGAGAAGAGTAGAAAGAGTAGGAAAGTCAAACCCATGCGATATGACCGAAAACTATTGATTGACCCGCTCAATTTATCGGATAAAATGCAAGAACAAGATATGAGTGACACGGAGGAGGTGGCCTTGGATTTTAGCAATAATAATAATAATATCAACAACAATAATAATAATAATAATGTCAGTTCAAAAAAATCATGGAATCGTCATCATCATTCACAGGAAGCTTTTCGTCTCACAAGTGGTGTAAGTCCAGCACCAGCAGAACAAACAATGATGTGCAAATACTGCGAGATTTCATATCCAGATCGTGTTCTTTACTCCATGCATATGAGTTATCATAGCAGTGACTATGATCCATTCGTGTGTAAATCTTGTAAGGTGTCTTGTAAGGATAAAAGGACATTCTTCCGTCATTTGCAAACGGAAGCTCATTGAAAAAAACTATACCATGCAGGAAATCCCAGTCTTTTGTTCAACAAAATTAATCAAAGTCAATGTTACATACAAAATCTATATTTCTATACATGTATTACAATATCCTATCACATTTAATACTAACTACATATTTACCTATTTTACTTATATAAAGAGAACTGTATACATATATATAGGTATATTTTAGTATGATATAACATATAGCTAGTGTAAAAATGAAACGTATATATAGTTGCATATATATATACGAATAAATTTATAATATATTATATTTAATTATAGAGAGCAGAAACTCGTTAGTAATTAAGTCTGTGTACAGTATTTGCATAGCACATGTACAGAATTTATTTATATATATTTTAATATACGAAAGAAGAATAGGCATATATATTATTATGTATGCATGAGAAAACAAAAACGATAAAGAAAACTTTGTCATCGTCTTTCTAGTCTCGGCCTAAAATCATGTAATAGAGATAGATTTTACATTTTCACTAAAAGCTAAACATATATATTATATATATATGTATATTTAAGGATAAGGAATCTTAATGGAATGTATTCATCTAATTTTATATTACACAAACTTGATAAAATTATGAATACAATAATATTTAATGATAGTTAAGACTTAAAAGACAAGCTCTATACTTTCCAGAAAAGTCTTTTCTTGAGTATTGGAGAAAGAGCCTACTAAGTATACATATATTTACCATGTAATGTAAAAAATCTTACATTTCAATCAAGTTTGTGTTCTGGGTGGAGTCGGCACTGAAAACTGCGGAAGCGGAAACATTTCCATAAATTTTTCAGTGAAACCTGCAATTTGAAGGACTGATTCACCAGACAGATATCCACAAACTTATACAATATATATATAATTTAAGGAAACTGAAATTAATGCAAATGCAACTGCAAATGGTACTAAAACTAAAAACCAAGGATGAAACTACGGGTATTATTAATTTCTCTTGTTGAGAGAAATGCGTGTTTTATAAATATAGTATTTTTTAAAAAAGGACCAAGATTTTATAAAACATTTGCTTGTCATTTTGTAGTAATGATTACTGCAAACCATATATTTCAATTATGTACTATGTATATAATAGACTGGGTCACCAGTTTCTAAAACAAATTTAAGTGTGTACATATATATTTTATAATTATCCGTAAATAATTACTAAAATATTCTTGTAGAGAATATTACTTTAAATGAAATGAATATACTTAGGTATGGGTAATATTAGGATTTATATATATTTTTAAGAAATATGACACGAGTTTTTTTTTGTTATTAACACTTACATTTGACACAATAATGAGCAAACATGTAGATAACAACGTCCATTACAAATAGGTTAAATCGTCCATGTTATCTGCAAAATAGTTTTAAAAATTGTATACATTTGTAAAACTACAAACCCATCCCTTCGTGCTCTTCTTTACTATATGTAAGTATATACATAGTTAGTCATTTTCTTTTGTAATATACATAATGATTTTCATAGAAATTTCAAGTTTGATTTCTCGTCAAGAGTTTTCTTGTACTTGTTCTTTTTCGGTCATACGGGTAATGGCTGTAATATACTGTACATATCATAGAACATATATTCCCTCACATGAGAATAATTTTCTCTTAGGTACATATATAATAAAATAGAATCATATAGTTTATAGATATTTAAACTTATCGTCAAATATAAATGCAAAAATGAGGCAGAAACGTTTCGTTATCGTAGCGTCGCAAAAAATTGTGTACATATTATTATACAATTTTTATAGCAATAATAACAATTACACTTTTATATAGGATGAATGCTATTACTTACTTAAGTAAGTGTGTCTGTTATACTGAATAAGTGAAAAAAAATTGTAAACTGACAATGCACCTTGAAATCACTGGTTGTATAATTCTTAAATCTACAAGATTCCTATGAAATTAACATATAACAATTTGACCCAATTGACAAATATTTTTTTTGTGATAAATATATGCATAAGCGATTGAATGTGAGAACGTTTTTCTACAAAATCTGAATTGTATAACAAAAAGCCAAACACACAGAAGACTTAATTAAAATGACATGAGCCTCGTATTATGAAAATTTTGTACATATTTTTTATGTGTATGTTAAATTTAAAATACTTTGTGCTACTTTTTTTATAGAAATAAATGATTTTAAGTATTAAGTAACAGAGATTAAGTTAAGGTCGATATGATTTGGTTATCTGAAAATGAAACTGAAATATCAAAAGCCGGCGAGTTCCTAATGAAATTGTAAAAAAACAAATGAAAATAAGACTCTCATTGTAATATAGTAAAGTCTGATTATTTTTAAACTAGTATAATATGTAGATAAGTACCTACACATAATAATTATTAGTGAATTATGATATCACGATAGTCTATATTATAGACTCTATAATTTAGTGTCGTCGTAATTATTAGTATTATTATTATTATTATTGCAACTCAGCATTTGGTTTCAATTGATTAGATGTAGTTTTTTTGAAATAAATTTCGAGTTCTTGTTTAATTTTTTAATTTTAAGTTGAATTTATAATAAAAAATATAGCGATGATATGAAATAAAAGAAACTCTCGGGTGAAAATGAGACGACTGTCATATATTGTTCCTCCTTAATAATTTCACACTGATCTTGTACATTTTTTAAAGCATTATTTCCTTTATCTATTAATGTATTACATACTTAGATATTACATTACACAGGACACTCAAATATTATCACATAAATGACATGAAAACTAACATATTACAACTAATGCATGTATGTATATCCATTTTCAATAATTTGTAAAGGCAAACAAGTGACTTGCTCCACGACTATATGCAACTACAAAAATACTTAAATCATTTAAAAGGGAACGCAAAAGAAAATCAAGAGTTTCTTTATAAACAATCATATTATTATAACCCCTTTTTTGTTAACAACAATAATAATAATATGTAAATATGAATAATCATAAAAATTACACTATATCACGCACTTCTTCCTTTCTCGGTATTTTCATATTGGTCATAAAACTTTCGATGATAATTAAAATAATTAATAATGATATCTAATCATCTAGTAATTTAATTGCATATTGCATTACTTCTAATTTTAATTTTCTTACTTGAAGTATAACAACTTCAAGAGTGTGCATGAAATACCAGTAAAGTTGTTTCCTAATCTTTACTGATAAGTATTTGGGGCACAAGTATTTTCTATAATATATATGTAAGCCACACTAGGTGATTACACAAGCACTAATCATACATAGGTGCATTAGGTACTTACAATCATCATTTAAGCTTAAAAAATTACACGGTTAAATCTTCCCCTTGTCATGGCTTTGCACGCACGCATATGTATAAGAGGGAATGTGGTAACTTTTTCAGTTTGATTTCTTCTATAGATTCATCCTAATTTATTCTAATGGATTTCATTCCCTATATTACTCTACAATAGTGTATCTCTCTTGCATAAATAATAATAATGTTGCAGGGTACAGAATTTTCAAAATAACGTTTGCATGCATAAATATATATTATGTATATATATTATTTATATTCGGTGACTGTGACCGTTGGATTGAGTTTTTTTAAAAGACTAACTCGAATTATGGGAAATATATATATTATACAATGATAAAAAGCAATATGTAGTATAGATAAATAGATAAAATAATATTCATGAGGCAAGTTTCGAGGCAAGTGGCAAGAATTTGCAATGAAACCTATCAATAAAGGACTTGACAGGAAATTTTGACAAGGGAGAGAACGATAAGAAAAAATAAGTGACAGGTTCCATTCGTATGTATGACTAATGACTAATACGACCAACTTGTACTTAGAACTACATTTTAAAATATTTGCATATTAATTTTTACTTTTATTTTTTACTTGTTTAGAATGTCGGGGACTTCTTCTTTCGTTTTAGAGCCAAATAAATTACCTAAAAGTTTAGGACAGGGGTCCTGCCTAAAGGGAATTCAAAGAATAAAATGGATTTCAGATCTCAATATGAATGTATTGAATGTAATAATAATCAATTATAAAAAATTACATTCAATAACATTCATTCATTGTACTCTTACTTAATTTGCAAAATGTATTACAGTAAATGTAATAATATTATCGTGCGGTACTTGGTACTTACATTAGACGTCCAATGCGACACATTAAATCGTAATTGATTTCTTCGGTAATAACACTATCCTTTTCGTAGGCAGGATGGGATGTTACAAAATTTCTAAGCCAGCTTGCGGCAGTTTCCAATTCACCTTTCGCACGTTTTGAAATTAAAGACAAATATTGTTGTAATGTACACTGACTATCCGCATCCACATCCATAGAATTCAAATAGGTTTGAATCAGTGAGATTAGGCCAGGAAAGGAGCCCTATAAATCAACAGCCAAAAGTAAAATAAAGCACGTGATTTAAATTTAGCTGAAAATTTTTCCATCATTTTCAGTACAAGCAAAAAAAATAATCTGATGATTACCTCTTTCCCATTGATGATTTCATTAACTGTCATCAAGGAATATTCCTTATTTTCTTTGTTCTGAATATCGTTTCGAAACCAAAACTTTTCCTCTAAAACTGCATTACGCTTTTGTGCCTTCACCATGTTCTCATCCACCTAAAAAAATATTGAGAAATCTTTAGACAGGGAAATACATTGTAGCAACATTTCAAAATATAAATTGTATATTATGCAGCATTACCTTTGACATTGGCATGAGGAAACAGAGTTTGTAAGAGAGGACAACACGGGTCAACAAGACAACGAAACACACCACAGCAGCATTCTCGAAATCTGTCAACTGTGAAATGTAAACAAGATGGATTCATAGTTAATTTATTTAATAATAAAAAACAAAATCTTGGACTAACTCGGACTTCCATATCTCTTTGTTTAACAGTCCGAGTTAGTCCGAGTTAGTCCAAGATTTTGTACCTGAACTTCACATGGCCGGAATTCGACTCGCCAGCCGATAGAGCTAGTGGGTGGAGGTGGCTTGAATCGCATTGTTTGCCAGTTAGTTGATTGTATATTCTGTAAAAAAAAATAATCATTTTTTACATTCATTAGTATCATATCGGAATGGCGGTCATTGACTTTGTTTGATTTTTTATTTGCTCACTTCAAAGTGATCCGAATCTTTAAAATTGTCCTGATGAATTTTTTCCGAGAAAAGTGAAACGGGGTCTCGAATAAAAAGATGAGCTACACTAAAGAATGAAAAAGAAAATGTTTGCAAGTATAACAATTGGATGGAATGTTAAATATGTGATGGGTTGTAATACAAATTAATGTACATAACTTACTGTTGAGCTAATAATGGATCAATTCCCGCTTTTATTAGAGAATTGTAATGGTCCTCTTCATAAATTATAGGTATATCATTAAATTCAGCACCATCTTCAGATCTACATAATATAAATATATATTACGTGATTTATGCATCGACAATTAATGCAAAAAATGTATAGTCTCAATGGGAAAAACTGTCTATAAAAGCTGCACCTACTATTTGATTTATTTTATAAAAGCGAATGATAAAATGATACTCCTTTCTCCATGATCAAAGGGGAAAACGTTCAAAATACAAAGCAACAACATGTCAGACTGTCAAAATTGATATGTGGTGGTTTAAAATAGGTCAAGTGCAAAAAAAATCAATGCCAATACCAAAGAACAGAGGGGGGAAAAACTTCCTCGTACAGATCGAGTTCCCCTCTCTTTCCACGTGGAATTTTTTTTGTTTGGGTTAAAATTAATTATGCACCCAATTGTATAACTACAATTTAATAATAATGAATCTTTCATATATACAATAAAATGAAACTAGATGGTGTTTAATTAAGTTAAAATTTAAAAGTAATGATTGAGTATTGACGACAATGCCATTTTGGGGTTAGGTCGATCCTTCCATGAGGTGACTCATGGAAGGATCGAATGATAATGAGTCTAACACAGCTACAATATATACAGGGTGTCCCAAAAGAACCATAACACTATTTGAAGTAAATAACTTTTTTTTTTGTGAACCGATTTTGTTGATGAATACATCAAATTAAAGAGGAAAGTCCAACTTGAAGATTC
>JAIUND010001435.1:0-35789 GCA_034699125.1 Gisinianus flammeolus | reverse complement strand
CAAATTCAAATTTTTTTCCACTTTCGCGTATGAATATCAAGGAGAACTCATACGCTACGCGTCTTGGCTCAGAAAAAAAAAGTCGCGTGGACTGTGGATGGAGAGTATGTGTGCACACACACCCATACGAAGTAAACGATAGAAACGAAGCAGAAGTTTTCCCGAAATCCTCCTCCTTCTAGATTCTATATTCCTCGAAGCCAAACGTGTGCAGTGTGCATGTGAGTAGATTATATCGACCGGACGAATCATGCTGGTCGAATCAAGCAAGTAGCTAGCAAATCTTGTAGTAGCTGTACAATACCATTCCATTCTATCTTCAATCCCAATGGTATTCTATCTCTCTCTCTCTCTCTTTCTCTCTCATAACACAAGCCCCGGAATATCATCCCAAAAAAGAAAAATTCTACGTATTTTTACGACGACAGTACAACTTGTAGGATGTACAAACATGAAACAAGTATACACACAGAGAGAACTCAACTGCCTGCTTATTTACTATTGGCTCTGAGTACCTGAGTTCTGACCCAGAATATCCCCTCAAAAAAAGACATTCGGAATTTATTATGTCGACTCACTTGTACTCTACCCAACATAAACTAAAAAGAAGAGCATGAAAATAAAGAACAAGAGAGATATGTACAAAATATTGGGAAAACAATTCATACTTTTCCATGGAAGTACAACGTGAAGTGGTGCGTAGTTATATTATACATTCCTATACAAAACAATGTGTACAAGATATACGAGGCCAAAAGCAAAAGCACCCCGAATAGAATGAGAACAGAGTAAGCTGATAAAACTAAAAAGGTACAAGTCAAACAAGTAAAAAATGGTGGACTTAAGGGAGAGGGGGGGAAAAAAAAAAAAAAAGATTCTTCACTATGGACTTTCTTTCGAATACTCAATACGTGCTTAAATTCAAAATTGAATCGCAAGTACTTGACAAGAGCAAAAACAACAAACTCCCGAAAGGTTTATACAACATGTACAGGTTATATACATGCGACTGCAAAAAGGAGAGAAAAAGTGACTACAGTGTAGTTGCTTCTTGACTTTTCCTCCGAACGTGCGACGACTAATACTTTGTAAGCATAAAATGAGTCTCTTTCGTTCGTTCCTTCGTTTCGTTTTCTATCCCTCGCTCAAACTACAAACCCTGTTTTTTTCACTTTCTCCTCACACACACTTGACTTAACACTGCAAAAGAATTGAGAACTCCCATAACAAGGCATGCTGCTGTCAATGAGGGGAAATGGAGGAACAGACACACACACGGCTACAAGTACTACAAGTACAAAACTTGTGTGCAACTGGAGCATAAAAAGCATCAACTCAACAAGATTAGTCTTAAAACCCAACTGTGATTTCGTACACAAGCTCCGTCTCATTTCTTCTAACAAGCTCAAGATTATTATACGATGCTCCTATACCTGGAAACGAGAGAGAGAGCGACGTAAGACTACTCAAATGACTATTCTCGGAAAACAGTTTTCATTTTCCAGTTAGTACTAATTCCAATCCGACTGCTTGCTTATATGGATGAACGGAACTGCTGTCATTTACTGTCGACTTTACTCGTACACAATTTTTTTTTAACAAGCTGTTCATTTTCTAATTTAAAAAAAAAACTGCTCCATCAATTTAAACTACTTGTGTATAGATAATTAAACAATTAAAAACTGTACCTACTTCCAACCAATCTCAAACATCATTGTAAAAATATTTAAATGTGGAAGGGTATTCTTCCAAAATTCTACAAGTTGAGACGCAGGGATAGAGTGAGAGAGAGAGAGAGAGAGAGAGAGAGAGAGAGAGAGAGAGAGAGAGAGAGAGAATCAGAATTTCATATCACCCAAAAAAAATATTCAAAGTGAGAGAAAGCACCGACCATCCCTTCAGTAGAAAGTTAGTGCTCGTATAATCCCTCTGACTTTATCTCCTTCGATCGTAACCGTACGGAACCAAATTGGGTAAGTCTTTGGGAGGAAATCCAGAGACACCGGGCAGATCAAATCAGTGGCTACTCTCTTCCTCTCTGTGCTACATCATTACAATACAAAATCCATAAAACTCGATAGAGAGAGACAATCCGACTTTAATACGTGTAGGAAAAACCGTGCTGTAATCTCTTTCACATGAACACGGTTCTCTTACTGCATAGATAAAATGCCTATTTACGAGAACAAGAAATACTTATAAGTATGTAAATATATGCCTTAGTTTTTTCGTTTTTTATTTCAACCTAAAACAAATGCCACGTCCATGAAAAAACAAAGAATGTCTATATACCTATCTAAAAAATATCCTGTTTTTTTTCTTCGGAAGTACACAGCGACTTTATAAATAAAAAAGGCAAAACATTTACTGATGTGTGAGCCTTGTAACTTTCTTCATCTCTGACTGCGTCAATTTAGCTCCTTTGGTTTTTCAGTTTCTTAGTAAAAAAAACTTCAAATTCTCCTACAATAGACGGTCTTGCAAAATTCCATTCAGAATTCAAAACTCTGGAATTCATAAGTTCTCGCTGAGATCCGTGCTACCTTAGTCTCAAAGAGACCTATTAGATTTATACAAGGACAAAAGCCTTGGGCCTAATAACATTACTACAACATTCCAAGATTTCAATAACAGCAAAGGACGAGCTAACGATAGGAACTACTTTCTCCCTCACTGTATGTGCAATATAGGAAACAGACAGTGAAGACAGAGAGAGAGAGTGAGAGAGAGAAACAGGCAAGAAAAAGGTGAAAGTAGACATGGGAAAGCAAATGGCGGATTTCCTAATCTCTATCCATCTTCCACTTGGTTTACGGAATACGACAGCACACACAATACTGGTAACTAGTATTCTAACAAGCGTACAGTAAGAAAAATATCCAAATGGAGAGCAAGATTCTTTCTCTCTCTCTATCCATTTTTTTGACAAGAGAAAAAACTTTTTTCTGACCTGAGGATAAACTAAAAAAAATTCAAACAAGCTTAAATCCAAAATCTAAAGAAGACTGAAAAAGTTTCCTCATTCAGAGAAAACGCCCTTGACACATGAATTAATACATGAATCCATCTCAACTTGACATCAGATATCATAGGAGTGTACATACGTGGATCTTTCAAATCTTCTGAATGGCTACAAATTGAGACACGGGAAGCTTACACAGAGAGAGAGAGGGAGACTTTTTTCATTCGTGTGTCGTAATATTTAATACTGGACGAGAAAGCGCTTACACTATTTCATCTTGTGCACACAGTCACTATGTATTTGCTCACTCGTTCTCGTCCTCTACTCTTTTTTTTTTCTCTCTCAAGTCTTGGGTGAAGAAAGATGAATTCATAACTTTTCCATAAAAGTCACTAATGCATGAAATTTGTAGGCAAAGCAGTAGAAAATTTCTTTTCCTCAACAATATCTATATCTTTTCCTCACTTGCTCTCAATTCCCAATCCTTTTTTTCTTCTCAACCTATATTGTGTAAACTTTACACACAATTCAGTATGCAACACTAACGATGAAAAACGCTGGCTAAAAAAAATACGTGGATGATAATTCCCATTTTTCTTCTCTTTTTTTTGCCTTCACTACCACTCCCAGCTCCACCCATTCTATACATAATAGTTTTCGTTTCAAACTTGGAACCTTTTTCTTCTTCGTAGCATGAACAATTTTACGCCAAAACTTTCACTCACACACACCTCTCTCTTTCTTCCTTTCTTTCCTCTTTCCTGTTGCGTCTGGGAGAGGCGAAGGAAAGATGAACTCGACAGCGGATTTGATATTTGATTCCCTTTGAATATATTAGAGAAACTTTGATACTCTGGAAATATACAATAGAAATCTAATTTTGATAGTTTCTTTTCCGCTCCCTCTCCCAAAATGTAGGCAAGCAGTATGTTTAGTAATAGAATTATTATCTCATTTGTGCGCTACTAGTGACTAGTGCAATCCGATTTAAACTTTTACTACGTAACGCATATGAACGCTACAGGTGTATTTTGGTTTGTTGCCTTCAACGCGAAAACTTCTCAAATACAGAACATTTCTCAAACTCGTACAATTGTGGACATTCAACAGAACTTTAGCAGAATGGATCTATATTACTCAACATAAGGCATCAATACATACTCTACTGAACAACTGAACAACAGTGAAAACAAAAAATGTGTACCATCGCATTTTAATCCTTGCTTTGTCAAGCCATGCAACATGGAACCACAATGGTCACAAAATATGGCTCCCCTGTGAACAACCATTGTATAGAAATATAAATAAACAAGAACATGAACTGATGTATACATAATATATAGGTATATATATATAAAATTAAAATTGTAACCAGAGGGAATTTGTACACTTTACATTTTATAAATAACAACGGATTCTTAGGTCAAATTAATGTTTATTATTTATTTTTTTAACTAAAATAAAAAAAACATGCCTGTAAGTTGTTTCGAGCCATTTATGATCAAAATGTTCCAACTGTTTGTTGTCCACCCCCGTAAGCATGCAGGTACAGTGAATATCCCAAAGAAATCCCGTCCGCCACCATAAAAAAGAGACGACGTCAAGCATGCACAGATATAAAGACACAAAGCACAGAAAAATATATGAGTTTACATCACGTTCTATTTACACACTATATATTTAGTTTATTTATCTAAAACATTCTATGGCCAACATGGAGAAACCTTTAAAATTCAGTGAAATTCAGAATTTCAAATTCCTTCTAAACATTAAATGAGGAGTTATAAGAAAACCCACCATGTACGTGTTTCTAGATTCCGAGTTAATATTCTCGGCTTTTTGGCGCGTAAATAAGTTGCTCAATGATTGTAATTGAATTAAAATTACACAAAATAATCGGTTTGCTTTCATTTCGAATTTTTGGAGAATTTTACAGACGATTTATTTTAAATTACTTTTTGTTAGTAAAAAAGGTTTAAACTTGTCCTAAAAGATTCTCCATGTTCGTTTGTCCACGAATATGCAAAAAAGTGATTTCACGTACATGGTGGGTTTTCTGAAAAACTTCGTCAAATTTCAATGTCATTCCCGGCAAACATACCAAGATTAAATTATTGTTTCGTACTAATTAAAAAATTTCATATTAGTTTGAAATGAACAAGGTCCACTTTGTATTTTATAGTAAAATATAAATTCGACAAAAATTCAAGAAAAACATGCAGATGTCAATATTCAATATTAAACAAAAATTCCAACATTTTAAAATATATTAAACTCTATATATAACCCCTTTTCATTAGCCTCAATATGAATGGAGGTCTTAGGACCACACCACATCAAAGTGAGCATACTCCACAAACATTGAATAAAAGCAATATGCTGAAACCGGTCATTACACATTACACTTGTTCGTTTGTATAATGTTGGGGCAAATTAACCAAAATTAAATATCTTTAATTTTAAACCCTCAAAAAATAATAATATTTTCCTTTTGTCTTTTTCAAACTGTGCAGAGAAATTTGTAAGTTAAAAGAAAATAAATTCATTTAGATCCCCAAATAAAATAAAACCTTTACATAAAAACTCGAGAGACGAGTATGTACGAAATTTTTATTGCATTTCAAATTTTGCATACACCCCATAAAAATACGATACAATACTTTGGTATCGGTTTGAGCATGATTTTTTCAAATTTTTTCAAATACAAGATACATTTGAGTACTTAATCCTCCATGTCCAAATTCAAGTATCCTACAATGCTTTTCCATATATATATACCTTTTTATCTCCAAGGGAGGGAAACTTTGAGTCGGGATGCTCGAGAAAAAACTAAATTTATACATATACATAGCATGTGAAATCCATCACATTGACAGATGATCAAAAACAAATCCCATAATTCCCATCCCCACACTCTACGGAAACTATATATCCAGACCTCATCTTTTTCACTTTTATATAGGGAAAAAGTACATTTCAAAAACAAATCTCTCTCCATCTCTTTTACGAAAGTTTATCCACCACTTCCTCCCTGGATTCAACAGACACTTTCCTCACATATGCTGCTTGTTGCTCTCTCTTTCTATCTACAAAATGCAAATTACAAAATAATCACGTCTGGAATTCCCGTTCTGTCATTTCCTTTTCATTTTAATTAAAAATAACCTTCAATTTCCAAGTAAACTCCTTTCCCTCTCTCCGCCTTCGTCCATTCTTTGACAGCAGACAACAAAAAACAACACAACACAAAAAAGTGACAAAGCACACACTTTTTATCTTTCATCTTGACAGTATAATCATCTTGTACTTCCAGTGTTTTATGTCACTGGATTATATTCTTTGCCAGTAAAAATGGACCAATCTCAAATAGCCCCTATGGTTTACGTTTTGACCTCTGGAGGTCACACGCTTGAGATATCGTCAAACCATGATCTGACCATAAAGACACTCACCAGGAAACTGCCGTCCAAATTTCATCGAAATCGGACAATGCATGTGGGAAATATGCGAGTCCCCGTTTTGTCCCTTGAAAAAATTTCAAAGTCCCCCTGTGAAGGGCTTAGACCCTCAACATTAAAAAAAAGTTCCATTCTGGTCTTTTTCCATCATAACTAACTGTTCCTGAAAGTTGGGTTCAGTTCTCGCACCAACATTTCCGGACTGTCATCATAACTGGGAGAGCTACTTATATACTATTATATCGTCGAGTACTGCTCGTTTTTTTCCTGGAAAAAGTATAAATTTCTCTATGCATATTCATATAGATCAAGATCTCTACTACTAATTCTTAAACATTTTTAGGCATAATTTTTAGCTGCATATTAAAATTAAACAAACTCTAGTTCCACACGACGTGCCTTCAGGATTTTTGTACATATATGCATACTTATTAGTGTGTCTGCAGTGAAAATGGAGAAGAGAGAGCAAAGAAGTTTCGAGAGAGTGATAGAGAGAGCGAATGTTGAATTAGCGCGAGATGGATAGAAGGAAGGTGAGAGAAACTAGTTGCGAGGGACCTCCTCCAGCTCAGTTATCACCATCAAACAACTACTTTGGTGAAACAGGGTTCACCCCGGACGCCCATTTACGTCACATCTTCTATATTCCCTGTTTAATCTTCGTGTAGCCATCTCTTTCTCTTGCTTCGTCAAGCCATTCCTCGACTGCATTTCGGGGCGGACGGACGCTGAATCTTTATGCTCTAAAAAGGCAAACATCTCGGTTCTCTTTTTTCCATATTTCCAGCATTTTTTTTTTTTTTTGCTGAATTATGATTTTGACATGTCACTCTTTTATTGGTAGGTTCTCAGTAAAACTTTAACAAAATAAACAAAAAGAATAAGAAAATAAAATGAGTAAAATATTTAAAAATGAGACTTTCCCACAATGCTGCAAGGATGTATAAAAACTGAGCTTTTCAGGTACCCCAAATTTAGACTTACTGTGCTTGCTACTCGAGTTAAGACCTGGCTGAATTGGGACTCTTTGCTTTATTTAACCAAATTTGGTTCACTCCTTCCCTTTTTTTCGATTAACAAACTAATGATCACAAATACAATAGACTTAGTATATACAATTTCATTGGAGCATCTGTCTTAATAAAATTTAATACTAATTTCTACAATAGAAATAAAATTCTTCACTCAAACTGGTTAGAGGATAACAAAAAAGACCTTCACCAACGAAATTCTACACCATATGATACAACTGTAAATATTGATTCAATCGTACCGTCCTAATAATTTATTAAGTGGTATACTTTGACTCCAAGAAAAATGAAAGATTTTTTCAAAATACGGGCAAAGCAAAAAACCTTTGGATACAGTACCCACCGATTCGTTCAATGTTAGAACAAACTGTATTTCATATTTGATTGAATAATAATACAGTGTAAACAAAATTGTCCTCCAGCTAATAGCTTTATATTCCAAACTTAAATACTCAGAGACGAGTAAAGCATGACGCATTTCCTATGTCCAACACAGTAAATACACAGACATAGTCGTTGGTGAAAGTGGTGAAAGTAGGAACAACGTGACAATGTATTGACAAAACAAAGGCGGAGTAGGCGAAAAGAGAAAGAGAGAGAGAGAGAGAGAGAGAAAGTGAGCCCGGTGAGTTTTGATATCTAAACCAAGCATGGGAAAAAGGCATTGTCATTGTCAGTCACATCAATTGTGAACACACCATTTGCACACGCCTTCAAAACAAGTAAAACTAAAACTTACCAGACACCACCACACTCAACTCCAGTAGTAATAACAATAAATTGCCAACGACATCCCGTGACATTCTCCCTCTATCCTGTATAGAATGCACAATTTATCTTACTACAAAGGACTAGGAGTTCTAACTCCTAGTTCTATCTTCTATAAAAAGACATCCCATCAACAGTGGTTCGCAAATTTAACATTTCTATGCAACATGATAGACAAGTCCAAACCAAATTTTTTTCCCCAGAAAAACGATAAAAACCCCATTAAAGTCCACGACGAAAATGTCTTGGAGTTTGGAATTCCTTTCTGATTTTTCTGCGGGCATAATAAAATTTTACGGGATTCTCATCATTTGCATGCCATCACAAATCCTACTTCAAAATCATCATAACAAGTTGTTCCAAGAGGAATTCTCAAATTTTTCTCACACAAACGTAACCTTCTCGAATGCGAATGCATCCGATGTATAAAAAAAAATTCTTATTGAACCACTGATCGATAAAAGTGAAGCAACCCCTTTACTCAACCTCCAATCCAAACAACCAAGTTCTCAAGCAATTTGGAGGGGAAAGCATTGAGAATATCCACATTGTTTCACAGCTATCCTTCAATTTTACTGATTGCCACATTTCCCAAATCACATTATGGTTAACAGTGTGGTAGCTAAATTATGTAACTCGTCTAGTATTTCACCGTTAGTTTTTAGTTTTAACGTCATTAAAAAAAACCCTCACAATAACAAGTAAAATGCTCAAAATGTGATGGAAAATAGAAAAGAAACACTCGTGAAATTATGATGAGATATTTTAAGTACGCTCAAAGCTTTTACGGCGAGAAATTGTTTTTGCTCCCACTATAATGTTCTCACTTATACTAGGCCCATTTCCATCATTGAGAGAGCACATTCAGCGTCGTGTGTAGGATGGACTACTGAGAGAAACCAGTTAAGTGAAAAGTGAAACTATTAGCACAACTCCAATGTGTGATTTTTTTTCTTCTTATTCCATTCATTTGTCGGTCTCGCACAAGAGAGTTCACATTAGGACTCCGTTTCTCAAAATCTATGCAAAATACAAACAACATATTCTTTGGTAAGTTTCCATACATTTAGTTTCCAATAAGCGATTGCGAGCTCAAGGCACTTTATGTGTATGCGCACAATGACAATGCGTACGAAAACATTAAATTAACACATAAACATATATTCCTCCTCAACCTTCCACTTCAACTACTAAACTTCCCCCTTGAAAGTTCTGACCTATATGTATAGACAAAATATTTTACCATGAAATTTTCATCATTTCAAAAGGATTCACCTGCTAAATTCCAGATTTTCCATTATTATCATTAATCCGACACGAATCTCCAATGAACACAACATGACATTACCTGTAGAAAATTAATGCAAAGTATGTTGAGGTATACAAACTCAAAAGGTCAATGTGTACCATCCTGACATAGGATTCTTATGAAAGTCCTCCATGTCCAGTGTAAAAAGTTTTTTACTCTCAAAGGCTCGGACAAACAATTGTGTTGACTTTCTCACTTACTTTAGTATGTATGTACATGGAATAATAAAAGTTCAAAAACAAAAAAGAGAACATTGTATAGGAGCTTCATTGTATAGGAGCTCATTATAGAAGGCCCAAGTAAATAACTTTCCCTCCTTCTACACACAGAGTCAGAGTTCTCAACTCTCAGCGAAACTAGACAAAGAATTCTTCACTAAAGGAAATCATAAGAGAAACTTGACATCTCGGAACACCTTGGGCGAGAACAATTTCAATTGAATTTTCTGTTGAGCCTGCACACTGTACAGCATATGACCAGAGAAAATTGTACAAATATAAACTAGAAATGGAGCACAGAAGGTCTTCTCTCTAAAGTCCTGCAACTGCAAACTGCAGCACCTTCTGAGCATCCTTTTACATAATACATACATACGTAATATGCATACCTATAAGAATTTTCGGCGGAACTAAAAAAAACCAGTGCTTGATAATATCCAGGGTACTTTTGATGCATTCTGAATTTGCGCCTTTGAACTTACCCGACAAACTTTTTTCTACGTGCATTTGAAGTCGTTGAATTAAATTAACGCGAGTAAGAGCACATTTTGTTTATGCGAAATTGTATTAGACTTGTTGACTAAAATTCCGTGTTCATGTATTGTCGGGAACCAAGAGAGAGAGAGAGAGTCATTTCTTTACATTGCAAATAAGTTGGTGGATTCTCTGGGAGTTGGAAATGTTGTTATTATTGCTTCCTTTCCAAGCGACGAGTATACGCGAATGTGTGTGCATTAAGTTGTCAAGTTGATGGACGGACACATTCGAGTCACAGAAGAAGTGAAAGCAATTTCAGTGCTGTACTCTGGGAAAGAGTGTGACCGGATTCCGGATGAAACACAAATCTGAGCTCAGTGAACCATGATGATAATCTTGGTCGTTGATTGGCTGTTGAGCATGCAATGGAGGCCATGCACAAATAGAGAGACTACAGCGAGAGACAGAGACAGTGACAGAGAGACAGCAAGAGTGGAGGATTGTAATCGTTTGGATACCTGAGCATTTCATTCCCTGGTGGATGACACCATACAGTAATGACCCACAATGGTCACAAAATGTCGGACTGGCGAAGGTGTGATTTTTGAATTTATGTTTCGTTCTCGAGTCCTGATGTATACAGAAAAAAGTCCCAGGTCATCATGGTCATCGTGGTCCAAATCCCAGCCCATACATGTAGTCATCGTACAAAAGATTCAGAGTTGATCGAGTCACAGACAGAGAGAGGGGGAACGAGCATTTTTCACCATTGGACGACGACGACGAGAAAAAAATCAAAAGGAAATAACAAATCACATCACATGAGTTTTTTCATCTGACTTTTGGTTGGTATATTTGAATTTAACCAATGTATGAGTTTCTTTGCTGTATATACGCCATATAACTAACTAGAGGCGCACACAACTTCTATACATCGCAGTGCATATACATTGAATATTCTCATGGGAAACATGATATGTACATATATATGTAGTTTTGTTCAGCTGAAAAAAAGGTCAAAATTGTTCTTTACTCTCTCGGACTTTCTCCAAGCAGTATTACACTATTCACCCGTACATATTTATAGGGTATCATAATACTTTTCAGTGTTACAATGTTTCTTTTCAAAAATTTAAAACCAAAAACAAAAGTAAAAATAAGAAGGTTTTTCGAGAAATGTATATTCAGTTCTGTCAAACCTTCGAAGGTTTTTCCATACTCCTCAAAAGTATTAAATTACTCATGAAACGGATTGACAACCCAGAAAAAAGATTCTCAAGAACCTCAATAAATGAATGTTTACAATATACATTTATTTATCAAATTTGAATTAAATTAAATATACACCACAAGACACTTTTCAAGATCTGACAAAATTCAAGGAAAAATAATGTTCTTGTTAATCCATTTTTAAAAATTATATTTAAATATTTCTCTCTCGGGTTAATATGAGGAAAAACGCAACCTTCCATTTCTGGGCTAATGCATATCTCTTGCTACATTATTGTCTATCCAATATCTTTTTATGAATTATTGTAGTATCCATTACATAAATTTTCAATTGCATTGCACAGCTGGCTCTTTTTACTCTCTACACACGATCGTCATGAAAACCTACATACATATATACTATACATACTTCCATAAGTATGTACATGTGCATCGCACACTTCTTATGAAGACTGATAGCCCAAGCGCTCCACATAAAAACTCAGGTGAATTACATTCATGCCTTCATGCCCCTACGGACATTTTATACTATACACGCAGCTTCCACGACAAATGAAATAGGTAGATCATTCTTTTTTTTTTATAGTTGACATTGATTAGCAACTTTGCGCTCGAATTATTCATAAATTCCCTATTGTCTACGTCGGGTCCGTTTGCTCGCACCAAAGTATCATAATGACAAAGATGATACCCACTTCCTCACTTCATTCCTGGAATTATGTAGAAAACGAAGGGACAAAAAAAATGGTGATGGGGTCTGGAAATTTTCCCCAAGACGAATGGCAACCTAAACTGAAACCTACACACAAAGTCTTTTGGGTGAAAGAAAAGAAAAATTGTAGAAAGAAAACTGTATATAATCTGAGTTTTTTCTGGAGCGGGCAGTGGAAAGGATTTCATCTGTCTATCCCTGAAACCCCGTGTGTTTTTTGTATTTCTGATTTCTCCTCTGAAATCCCTCAAAGTATGGCGCAGATATGATTCTCCGCCCTCCATTTCCTATGTATGTGTTGCTATCTACTATCTACAAATACTACATTCTGTATACGAGTAAAAGTATGTTACCTAATCCAGGTTTTTCTTCTGTGACAAAAAGATACTTTTTTACAATACAAGCTCCAAACTTTTAACACATTACGTTTTTACTTCGAAACGAACAAGGGCCCGAATTTCATTTTTTACTATTGACTGTGACCTCCTTTTCAATTTCACAAAGCCAAAGATGTATATGTTTTCCTAAAAGAGTTGGTGTACGTGTACTATAATGTTCATCATACATACATCCAACCATAATGTTTCCGGACTCCCTTTCATGCAAAATTCTCTGTGACATTTCTACGCTATGCATCAAATATACAATGTATAGCTTATAGCAGCATATGGTGAATTTACCACCTCAGTATCTATATACAACAAAATTCAATGTGCTACTGAATGAATATAAAGAAAAATCTGAATTCCTCTCTTTACTCTTCCCAACTGATTGTTGAGAGAGAGAGAGAGCAGAATTTCTTTTTGTCTTTTTCCATTTTCTCCATTTTTTTCGATTCGGATTTGTCGGATTTCCCACTGTGTTGCGCGTAGTTTTTTTCTTCAATTTTCATCTTTCTTGTTTCATTACAAAAAAAACTCGAGACAACACTTTTTATTTCCGTAGAGTTAGAGAACTCTATTCAGGATTCCAAATAAAGTCTTCCGGGAGAAGAGGAGAAAAAAAAAATGGAAAAGAAAGTTAGCCGAAAGTATAAAATTTTACAAAAAGTCTCGTATCTTAGTAAGCTTTTGTCATTTTATTTGTGTTTCCTACATAAAATGCATACTTATCTTCACCAAATATTTAGATAGTGATAAACAACTCAGCAGTGTTTTCCTTAGGATTGTTGAAACGTGAACAGTTTTTCTTGCGTTTATACATAAGTTTATTTACCAGGAAAAATTCAAATACTCAAAAATAACTCCAAACGTCAAGAACCAATTGAAATCTGAATACTTGTTTGTACGGGAACGTATGTAGATATGCAGTAGATAAGTCTGCCTTTAATCTTTCACGACGGTCATAATAATTCTTTTAAATCCAAAAGACTCGTATTCAGAATTTAGAAGGAATCCTTCCGAAGGATCTCAAAAATAAATTTCCTTGTATTTAAATAAATATTTTCTGTATTCAATCAAAAACTCGAACAGGCCTATTTAAACATAAAACTAAATGAAGACTACATTTGAGCATAAATAAATCCATGTAAATAAATCAAGCTGTACCGAATCTATATAGTATAGAAAACTGTGAATTCAATCAACGTGATTATCCCGACATGCTTTCGACGAATTATACCGACAACTTTCTGTTTTGTTTCAATGTTTTTTTTTACTGAATGGTTTAAAATTGAGTGAGCACTTTAATGGGATTGTAAATTTATTAATGCCTCCTAAAAAATGGATGAATAAACCCGAGTTTTTTTCCTACTCCAACTTGGTGAAAGTACCTACTACACCGTTACTACAAAAAAAAAACTTGGTATAGTTGGTACTTGAGCACTCAACCTACTCATCTCGGGAAGTATGATAAATTATTGAGCTACACGTAATATTTTCCGATTTCTCCTGTTAAATTTCCATACCATAATATATGTATGTATTTCAAAAGTTTCAAAAACATTGTCGTTACCCAATAAAATTTATTATGAAAATTGTTCAGAGAAAAAGAACTCTCATTCAAATTCAAAGAAACGTACCCCGACTGTGACACACATACCATACCGTCTTTCGTCTTTTGTATGAGATTCTCAGAAAAAAAATTCCAGTACAAACAATTCTCCTCTATTCCATGCTTTCAGTATGAATACACAAGCTACAAATCTTTAAATCTCAAATCGTTGTGGACACACGGAAATAAAATGTGCGTGGGCATTTCCGACAAACTTTTATACATGGCATTTCCAACTCCAGAAAAGTTTCATTCTATCTGATACTAAATAAAGCTATCAATTCTATTCTATTACGTACGTTACATGGGAACTTTGAACTGATTTCACTACTCGTCATTTGCTATCGATATTCGCCCATTTTGTTAGCAGAATTTCGTTTGTCATGAATTTTTAGAGCAGGCTAGACAGCCTGAAACCATTCTGATTCGTCAGTACCTATATACATTCTCAACACACGTCTGTACGTCTGTACATATATGCTAGACATGATGCTCTCTACTCACAATGTTTCTCTAATGCTAATGTCAACAAATGCAAAATTTATTCATTCATTGTGTCAAATATAGAATTCAAAGGATTCAAGAGATAAAAATTGAAATCCGTAAACATATTTTTCAATTTTTTAAAATTGCTCGGTGTGCTCACTCAGAGCTTTTTTCACATGGCTATTCATGGCTAAAGAGATAAACGTGGGATTTGACGCAAAATGGATTTAGAATCTCAGTCAAATCATAGTGCACACAGCACAGGCTTTTTTTGTGACATGTAGTATTTTTCAGCAGGTTGTATCTCAAAAAAAGAAGAGAGAGAGAAAACAACTATACAGATACTCGTACAAAAATATCGTTTTTCTCGATTGACTGTACTACAGGTGCTGCTGTACTAAATTGGTGATTTCCCTTCCCTGTTATTTCCAAACATTTCTTCAAGACTAAGATTCACAATACATACCGAATCGTACAAAAGGTCAAAAAATAAAGAAATTGAAATGTTTCCTTTTCCAAGGAAAAAACCTGAATCATTAGCAAACCAAAACTTGATTTAAAAACAAAAATCAATACACAATTGATGTACGAAATCCGAGTAATAAATAAAAGAGTGTAGACAGAGAATCATAATACATATACAATTTCGGAACAACAAATGTAAGTATGTACAGACAGATTTATACATACGCATGTACATGTCTTTTCTTGTCGTAAGAACAGAAACATATTTGCAGCACTCACTGAATAATTTGACAAAGGTATCCCTCCGCGTGTATATACACATCATATCCATGTACAACACAAACAACTCGGCTTACTCAAATACTAAATACATTTTATATATATATACATCATATTCAAATATGTAATAATATGTATGTGTTTGCATCCGTATATACAACACTTACGTCCGAATCAGCTCCTTTATCTGCTCCAGGGCAAGTGAACGACACAAATTCATGGCAACGTTTGTGAACAACGAAGCTGCAAACTGTTGAAGAAAGAGAGAAAAAAAATTAGGTAAATAAACATCTTAAATTTGGAAGGCGAAAACAGAAACAGAAACTCAAATTCCATGAACTCGTATCCAAGGTTCAAATTATAGTGAACATTTCTCTCTCTCAGAAATCACCACAATCTCGCATGTTACACATCTCACACTCGAAACGAGCTCATGAATACAATCTTTTTTTATTATTTTTTTTCGTATTTAAATAAAATAAAAAGTTGCAACTTACTTTGGCACTGATATCCTTGTTTCCCAAACCCCCTAAAAAATAAAAATAAAAAATTTTACTTATTATAACGATCACACACATCGTCATTACTGATCAACATAATACATACAGGTTACAGACACAAAATGGGTTCCATGTAATTAATCAGCTTATAAAAGATTTCAAATAAATGAAAAATTGCCGGATACATGAAAAAAGTCTCATGCCAGTTCTGTACATCATCTTTTTATTCCATCTCAATAGCCCAATGACAATTTTAAATAAATAACACAATCTTTCTTTTTTCATACTGTCCCAGGAATTATTGTTTGAACATACTCTGCGTTCGGGAATGATTGATAGAGGAAGTTTACTTGATGCTGCTATAAATGTTCATAGCAGCGTCAAGTAAACTGTCACTCAATGAAAAAAAAACAATTCAATCATTTCCGAACGGAGAGTATGTGTACATATCTATGCGGGCCATGAGTTCGTATCAGTCCTTGCATTTTGTAAATACAAGAGGTAGGAGGAAAATAACTTAATGCGTAGTGTATCTCACCGATATCACTATAAGTGCGTAGTTTCACACTCCTCACTCATTAAGCGTGCGAAATAGAGACAATGGAAATTTTCATTTCTCGGAAAATCATGGACGACAATACAGGCAGGGAGCTGTCGTCAAGTTTTTTACAAAACAGGGACTCAACACAGTTGAGATCCATAATCATTTAGTGAGTGTGTACGGTGACTTGGCGTTGTCCTACCCATGGGTTCGAAAGTGGTCAGCCCGATTTAGAAGTGGACAAGAAACCCTTCAAGACGATCAATGACAGCCTGCACCCCGAGAAACATCAAAAACTCTGTCACTCTTGCAAGAGTGACCATTCGGGTTTTAAGTCAGAAGACCAACCTTTCATGTACAACAGTTCATAGAATCCTCCATGATCATTTACATCTTGAGAAATTGAATTCCTCGTTGGTTCCCCATGAACTCAATCCCATGCAAAAATGAGACAGAGTTCTGGCATGTGAAATGAATTTTGAAGCCCTCAACAACGACCCAGAATTTTTTTTTTGGGGTAGTGACAGGTGATGAGACGTGAGTGTATTACTACGACTCGCCCACCAAATCCGAAACGAAGGGTTCGAGAAAGAAGGGACAACAAGCACCACGGACTACACCCGCTGCCGCGTCGACGCGGAAGTTGATGGCAACGTTTTTCTGTAATTCCAAGGGAATCATCCACCTAGAGTACCTACCCCGTAGTAGGACAATAGCGGGTGAGTCCTATGCTGAGACCATTCAGAGATTGCGACGGGCCATCCCAGAGAATTGGAGAAAGAAAGCGACAGCAAAAGTTTTGCTCCTGCATCACGCTCTTGCGTCCGAATTGAACTTTGTCATCTTAATTTTAAGACAGTTAACGATGACCGATTCTTCTGATGTTTCTAGTAGTAAAAGAGGATAAGACCTACTGTATTGTCAATATCAAGAATCGGCGAAATTAGTAAAGGCTGAGGGACACGAGAAGTGAACTTTGAAAAATTGAAGGTTCTGAAACTGCACCCACTCGAAAACTTCAACATTAAATTCGAAGGGTAAAGAGCTGTTACAGCTCAAATGGGAGACAAGCATTGAACAACTTGGTGGTGACTACATTCGAGATTAATAAAGTTATTTTCCTTATACTATTTCTGTGTTCAGAATAAAAATTATTGATACGAACTCATGGCCCGCATAGGTATTTAGTAGATCACGGATTCCAATTTGATTTTATCCAGTGAAAATTTTCGAAACTAGTACATAGTAGTACCTACTTGAAACGTCATAACTTTCTTTCGTTTTAATTTGACAGAAGACGTCATAATACATATAAGTAAGAGTGACGGAGATCATAATGTAATATGTACGATTCTTGGGTCACTTAGTAAGGGTATAAAAAATTCTACCATTCATATCCTTCGTATCCTTTTGCTATTTAATGTGTTCGAATTGACAATGTCCTAGCGTGGTTGAAGTGGTGAAAAATTGCTGAAAAATGAGAACCATTTGGAAAGGCTGAGTGAAATAGAAATGGAGCAATACTCTCGCTCCGCTCTCGCCTCCCGGAAAAAACCAGAGCGAGAGAGAGAAAGTACCATAAGAGAATCGCCATGCGAACACCTTCTTTTCTTTACATTTCTATCCTTTTTACTTGTAGTACCCTACGTAAGCAATGCTTATTAAGCATGTATAAGACATTGTCAAATTTGTGTACTGTACGTACACTTGTCATATTTTATATCTGTATATACAGAGATTGCAACTAGTTCTAAACTAAGATCTCCAGAAGAAGTATCTATATACTAAAAAATGCCTAGATTTTATTTATATGGTAAATATTCGTCCCTGGAGTAAGACACAAACTATTCTACCTTTATACTTGCCCGTGATTGCTACTATTCTTTTCAAGTTTGTTTTGGTTTGAATTTTTATTTTATAAATTTTATAAATTTTATAAAATTCAAGTTGGGTGAAGACATTTCTTGAGCAGTCTCCACTGGATTACTTTCACAGTCAAACTTTTTTATTTTCAAGCAAATAAGAAGAGAAAGTCTGAGGAGCATTTTTGATATATTTTATTTACAAAAAAATAGTGAGCCGAGAACTAAATAAACCATGTCACTTTAGTTTGTAACAGTGTAGAAGCTCCGTCTTTAATTCATATTATCATAACGCTCAGAATTTCTCGTCTTTATACTTTCCTGGAATCAACTGTATGAAAGCCGACTGGAAACTACAAGCTACCTAGTTCTCCTGCAGACTAGTGTTCACTGCAGACTAGTGTTCAAGAGACTCGCGGTGGTGGTAATAGGAGACAATAAAAGAAAACCTCTCAAACTCACTTGAACAAAAAATTCAAGAATTAACTCAAGAAATGTAAAAGTAGTAAAAAAACACAAGTTGGACCATTTATTCATTTTTATTTTTAGTACAAGCCATGGAAAATGTACACTAACCTACATCAAGAAATCATCACACGATTTTTCAAATGCAAACCTTCACATAGCACACATTCTACAAAATCCACAACCGCGTTCACACATTTTTATTTCTCACCTCTGACCTTTAGCTTATTTCAATGCTTCAATGCTCTGTACACAGTTCTCTCAGCTACTATGAGTCGGAACTTACTCACGATGCATCATTTTTTCACACCGAGTTTCCGCTTGCAACATTAAGATTTGTTTTACATTTAACTTCGTCTATCTTCAGATGCTAGCTAGTCAAGATAGTCTAAATTCAATTGCTTTTGCGAGGACTCTAACCTAATTTTTGAAAATTAAAGGCAAACCTGGAAATGCGAACACTTTTCGTCTTTCGTAATTAGAACCAATAGATTCGAATAAAGAGGAAACACAATTTCCACTAGATCCCAACTTCTCTCTCATTTGTTAAGGAATTGATCAAAACTTGTATATAACTATGATAATTTTTTTTTTGCCGTACTGCAGTTTACCTAAAAAGGTTTTTCATTTTCCCTCTGTACACAATGTAATATCGGTATAAAATACAGACTGATCATATGAAAATGTATACATACATCTAGAATCTATATGCACACTCCTTTGTGCTTACGAAGATGATACCAAAGAGCCGCTCATGCAGATAATTCTGATGATCCTACGTATTATCCTTCTTCTCTCCAGGTAAAATTCTTGTTCTACTCACGTTCTCCAGCACACACACAAGCACAAGCACAAACTTTCTACTTTCTACACTAAAGGCATTCTATATATTTTCCCTCCTTTTTTTATTCGTCTTTATTAATAGACGAGTCGAACAATCTGAAATCCAAAGCTGGAACCAGAAAAAATCCAATCCCTTAAAGAGATAGAGATGTAGTCGTAAGCCTTTACTTCCAGAAAAAAACTAGAGAAGAAAATCCGTACAGTTTAAATAGATATACACACACGTAGAAATTCCAATTGAAATCTATATACTTGCACCATGTAGACTTGCTACTGTTACAAATAAATACTATACGTGTGCAGGTAGCACGTTTTTCTGTCTTCTCCCTTTTTCTCTCCAATTGGCGTTCAAGAACTACAGCAATTCCTTTGAGATTCACACGGAAAATATTTCTCGAACATATGCCATACGCGTTATTAGCTTATACGTTATACGTATTTTGTGTGGAAGCATACACTAGCGGTAGACATAAATTTATGGTCATCGATTCGAATCCACCCGATTATACAGATCGGACACAGACTCGGTTCTTTTTCTGTTAACGCTTCAGCCCACAAATATCCCTCAAGAATAACCGAATTCCATATGTGCAGTACATATTCCGTACTGCTTTGTATGCCAAGTCTATACTATATATTGTCTCGGCCTGTGATTCATAATATAAAAATTGAATGTAATGATTTTAACAGGAATTCAGAAATTCTTGCTTCAAAAACTGTATTTGTTGAATTGAGTTGAATTTCAAAATGCATACCAGCAAGATTTTTAAAGAAGTCAAGGGCACAAAACATAGTGCAAATATTTTTAACTGTATATGTATATGACATCCATTATAGTTTGAAACAAAAAGTATTTTGATTCTGAAGATTGTTCAGGATGCACTGAAAAAGAAATAACTCAAATATGTACCTTCTAAAAACATGAAGATTCGTATTTACATCTACCGCAGTGCTCAGTAACACATGAAATAAATGTCACTTGCAATATGTTTCTTCAATTCGTATGCAATATTTTCACTATTTAACTCTTATAAATTATACACACATGCTCAAGAAACCCTAATTTCCTATTTTCTAGGGATTCCTAAGCCAATTAATGATTTGAGGCCTAGCACAATTTTTAGAAACACACACTACTATATATTTCAGTTGGAATACATGTCAGTAGTTCAATATTGAAGAGGTCATGGAACAACTTATTTATTACAATTTAGTCATGACTAGACTTGTGATTAAAATATAACGAAATACTGACTACTAAAAATGTATTCTTCAAACCTAAACATACCGCTATGTTTCAGAAACTTTAGCATATTATATAGTAAAGAGTCTTACAACTGTAATAATTATAATTCGTTATTTATACTGTACTACAGTTCATAGTTCATTACCCTGAAGTTTACTAATGAGACGAGATGGAGAGAGTAAGGGGAAAGTTGGCCAATTTCCTTCGTGACTAGTGCAGTACACATCCTTTTATTACGATTATGTGCAGACTCGCTCTCGCTACAGTTCACTCTATATCTCTCTCCCTCACTCGCGCTTTCCCCCTCTCTCTCTCTTTGCCTTGGCTTTACTGGTAATAGGGAAAAGTTTTCGATTGACGGTACCACAGTAGCATTTAATAGAATGGATTTCTGACGTAAAACCTCTAATGAAACTCAAACAGTCAAGCATCGCTTTGTCAACATCTCAGTCTTGTAC
Source organism: Gisinianus flammeolus (assembly GCA_034699125.1). Classification (NCBI taxonomy): domain Eukaryota; kingdom Metazoa; phylum Arthropoda; class Collembola; order Symphypleona; family Katiannidae; genus Gisinianus; species Gisinianus flammeolus. The sequence goes on along the minus strand of JAIUND010001435.1, from coordinate 14,487 downwards.
AGAATGAAAACTGTACGAGTTTCCCTAGCTTTTCATGATATATATCATGTATGTACACATAAACCTTGAAAATTCTGAAAAGGAGATTAATATATATATAGGTATCTGGTATATATTTATAAGAATAAAATAGAAATTCAAAACTATTTGGATATCACTTGCACTGATAAAATAGGCAGTGCTTAATTTGTACCAAAATAGATACGTATACAACTGGGCATACGCAAAAGAAAAAAACCTTGTTTTATCTAGTGTATGTCTATATGTGTAATGAGCTGTAATGTACGCAGCCAAAATAGGTACGTATACAGCGTATGCCCGCAAATTAAGCACTGAATATAGGTACAGATTACAGATGTTTATTTGGTGTACATCTTGAATAATTGAGTGTTAAGTCTCCAAGTAACTTGATCACGTAATTAATAAAATAACATAGATACTTAATATATTTTTATTATGTAATCACTGATTACTCATCACAGTATCAAAACAAATAAATAAACCAACGTCAACTTTTGAAATTTTTCTATTAGACCTAGAGAGATGATACGTGTAACTAGTAACTACTCAAATAACTACTCCACCTATATTTTACAACTATTTATCTTATCCAGAAATTTGTAAAAAAACTCGATTGCTCATCGTCGGCACCATTTTAATTGATTATATTTCATGCCTTGTCTATACATGGTCCCAATATTACATCATCGAGTATGTGCCCAATAGTACCTATACTATAGCTACACAACTGTAATTACAATCGTTTCTTTTGGAGCTTGGACATTTTTATGGAGTAACCATCGATGACTGACTTGAACTTGAAGTCCCTGAGCCAAATGAAATGTACGTGTGTACGAGCAAAAGTTAATTATTTGAACAACCCCAACTTCAAGAGTAAATCAACTAACTTCATTTTCCTTCGAGTGGGACGACAACCGAAATACCCTAGGAACTCAAGGATCCAAAGGAAGTCATATACTACAATTATAAACCATGGGAAGGAAAATGCACTACTTCAATGAAATGATCACATAAGGTTCTACGTCCAACCAACTACATGGACTCAATGTACTTGTCGTCGTTCACCTTACACTCTATCGTCTAGGTTCGCCTGGAGTGTCCAGAGTCACGTCGGAATGTCACGTACGAAAGCAAACCATAATTCAATTGAGTTTCCTCAGCATTTCTTGCTTGTCTCGTAAAATGCGACTCATTTCATCCACAATTTCCTCTTCTGTGCAAAATCAAACCAATTCTCTCAGAACTTAATTCCATTACAACTAGCCAAATACCCTGCCCAGATAATTGAATACATTTTCCTTTGCCCTAAACCCAAATTTCACATTTTGATTTTTAGATTATGCAATAATAATTAACTAAAGTTATTTCATAAAATTCACCCCTACGTATGCACTTCATAAATACATTGGATGACATTGTAGCAATTGTGGAAAGAATGTCAGAAGTTAATCCACACACAAACATGTTGTGAAATAATTTCATAAATCTTACTCCAAGTTAAAAATACCATGAAAATATGTATCAGTTTTTTTTGCTTCTACAATAAACTAAACTAAAATTCAAAAACTGTGGTAGGAAAATGACTTTCTCCCTGAACTACATATGCACCTTATAATGACTGTTAACGAATTGACCAAATTTTCTGATTTCTAGTGATCTCCAACACATTAATGTTTTGAAATCACAGAGGACAAAGGGGAAAACTAATAACGCTGGCTAATATTGCCCTCCAAGTACACCAGTCTACACATTATTTTCCATACTTAGTCATTGTCATATCGTCATCGTCCAGATGGTTTATTATGTCTACATTATACACAATACTTGTCATGCATGTCAACCACTTGGACTGTCAACTTGAGCTCTTTTTGCTCTGAATTCCAGAAACTGAATATATATCAACGTTACATTATGATGCGATTCCACAACGAGAACGAGGAAGCCCAGTGACAGCTCTATAGCAAATATCTAGATTTCTATTATTGCATTACGATATCAAAGCATCACTATGAACATTTCAAATCATATTAGAAATGCGAAGAGAAAGCCAAGAGCACACAAAAACACACAACTCTGATTCCCTTTCGAATTCCGAATTCAGCGCACTGAGTAACTCTATATAATCCATGGCTTCAGAGTTTTTGATTGCATTACTGCCCGTATAAGTTCATACGCGGAGCTTCCTCATATTTTCTCTGGCTTCCACGTTTCTACACACCACACTCGAATAAATATACTTCAAATTCAAATGAATTTAATACTTGTATTCGAGCTATGTTGTTACTTGCACATCAGAAAAATACGAGCCTTTCGTAATGGCAAAAAAAACACCAATACTATATGTGGTGGTCCACATTGAAATTTTTGCCGTACAACCGATTTGAAGCGGACATTTAAAATATCCAACAAATAACCCTAAACGCAAAACAGTCTGACATTAATTGCACCCAGTCGATTTTCTTTTTGTTAAACAAGTTTGCGTCTCTCGATGCACAAATCTCATTTTTACGAAACAAATCTTGTGGAAAGAATGAATGTGACAGCTTTTTTGTCTTCAAAATTATTATGAATGGGTTTCTATGTAGTTAAACCATCTGTACAGTTTGTATCTTGAAGGGATTATACGCCCATCTTGTAAAACTCTATGAACTTTGACTAGTAACCCTTTGACGCTTAAGATTAGGAAAAAAATCTTACTACATAATAAGCCGTTGTCCGGTTGATTTGATTCCATTAGTTTAATTGGAACACATTTCTTGAAAAAGCAAAGTATTTCACGGTGCTGAGAGAAAGAATACACTGCCAGAAAACCTAATGGGTAAATTTCAATGCAACAAAGTCGTTCACTGTATAGCTACAGAATGTACCACTCCTGTTATTTTCTATCATTAAAATACAGAGAGAACACAGACATTTTGGGGCCAAAAAACATTTTCCAAGAAAAAAAGTGCACCCGAACTATCTGTACATAATTTACAAAACCTATATAAATATGTATGCATAGTGAAATACTTAATCGGTTTTGCACCGGTATATGAGGACGTTTTTCAGAAAACAATAAGTTCGTGAAAAATCTTTTTTTTACATATTCATGGATAACAGAACATGCGGGAATCTTTTAGGACAAGTATAAACCATTTTTACTGATAAAAAGTAGTTTAAAATTGTCGTTAAACTTTTCTATAAATTCGAAATAAAAGTACGCCAATGATTTGTGTAATGCTAATGCAATTAAAATGAGTAAATTTCTTACACGCCAAACAGCCGCAAATCTTAAAACTCGAATAACTCAGAAACTAGAAATTCGCGAACGCATTGTTTTCTTATAACTTTCCTCATGTTATTTCAAATGAGTTCCACATAATTTGTTCCTAACTCCAATCTCCAGCATTCGAGCTCTTCCAGTAAATGTACGGAAACCTTTATAAAGGTTCATAAATTTATAAATAAATTGCAAGGAAACACGTTTAGCGCTAAAAGGCTTCATATTTTCATACAATATTTCGGTCTGCTTTCCATACAATACATCTCACAAAAAACTGAAGAAATTGAGAAACGACGACTGTATGCACATAATATTTTTAGAGGAGGTTCCAAGGCCTTCAAAAGATGTCCCTTTCAGAAAAAGTCGACATGCAGGATACATAAATGTAGTCTGTATACTAGTGTATACTGTCGTTAAAATAACAGGGAATAGCCCAGTCATTGCCGAGCCAATGACCACAAGCCAACAAAGAAACTGAAGCAAACCAAAAAACGTACGATGAAATGAAGACGATAAGCAAGACAAAGGAAACACTCTAGAAAATTCCATAAACTCTGCCCTAGGAAACATTTAATTTGACTAAATCTGGAAATGATGAAAGTTGAAGAAGAGTTTTTTTTCCTCCATTCTATTCCACATACAAAACGATATAAATGTATCCATTTTACCCGTGTACATGCACTATACAATGACATTAACGTGGTCACAGAGGGAAAAAAGCGGGCATTTCCTAAATACTGTGTAGTTCTACCGAGAATCCACAAAAAGAGAAAGGAAAAAAAGGCAATAATATCGGCTGCAAAAACAGAGTTGGCAACAGGCTTTACTAATAAAAGCGGCTTCATCAAGTGTCTGTCTGTCAGTATGTGAGGATCTGTGTACATATGGATATACAAACCTAATACCTATGTTTGTATTATTCGATCCCATGTTACTTAAATACACACACATGTATATACACACATGTATATAGACATATAAAATAAAATATATCAAAAAAAGCTTCATCTCATTCCATACCATCCTCGTCAGTCGTCAACCGTCAATGGCTTGCTCTTGCTCACAAGCCATGGATTAAATGGACTGCGTCGTCTATCTCTCTTTCTCACTGTAAGTCTCATTTTGTCACTGAGCCGAGAGCCGAGAGCCGATCTCGTTTCCTCTTCAAAGTACAACATTGAGTATTTTACACACTCGCACACATACACAAAGGATTTTACTGGAATCTTGCTTATACATATATACATACGTTTGCTATACAAATACATACACTCGCTACCATGATGACGAAACATACGATTTTCTTTTTCTGTCTCAAACAATTTCCAGCTGGTCCTTGTTTCCTTAAGCTCTCCTCATTCTTGGCTATACATCTTTCACATGCAAGTTTTTTAGCAAATTGATAGAAAAAACACTTGCGTTTGTAGTCGGTATAGCGCCTAACGAACAGGATAAATAAGGATCTATTTAATCTAATTCTGCCATCCCTAATCTTTCCTTCGACTTGGATTCTTGAATAGCTTGACACACGATTTGTACCACTTCCACCTTCTCTGTATGACTGTATGTATTAAAAAAATATATATATATATAAATATACGAGTAGATACATGTCCCCATTTCCCATTCCTGTGAGAAGATAACCCGACGATAGGATTAAACTAAACAAAACTAACACGACTTCAATTTCTCAAAAGCTAACCATAGTCAATCTACCATCAACATACACAGCAGCTCAACTTACACAAGCCCAAAAATCAATCTAAAAGACTCATGGTATGATGCTCTTGAGTCTCTTTCAGTCCCAATTCAGGGCGGGCTAGCTAGAGAGAGAGAGAGAGAGAGAGAGAGAGAGAGAGAGAGAGAGAGAGAGAGAGAGAGAGAGAGAGAGACCAGGTGCTTAAATTATAAAGCGCTTGGCTATAAGTTAAATTAGCTATTTGAGCAAATCCTAATCCATGGACCCTTTCCTTGATATCTATTTTATCCAAAATAACTGTACAAAAAAAGTGAACAAAAATTGCAAGTCCCAAAAACAATACATTTTCTATAGCATCCACTAGATTATGTAATCTATGTATGCCACCATTTAAAAGAATTGACAACGTAAGGACAACTGCCTTTCTATCTTCTTTTTTTTGCCTTAGAATTTCATGTACTGATATAATATGGCACACAACCCAGAGCCAAAAATAAAATGCATGCCTGAAATATAAAGTATGTGAACAAGGGCAATGCCATCACAAAAAACTATCACTGCTCGCCAATTGGCCTTTTTTTACATAGAAAACAGTGTTTTTTAAAGGAGAAAGCAGACTTTGAATTCAAATCCGAACCAGGAACTGAGCAGATATATACTTTGGTCTATTGTTCAGCTCGCAAGGACTATAATGTAGCCATTGTGGAAAATGTCAGTGGGTGCCAGTGGAAATTGGTTTGTCCTTCCACAATACCCGGTCTTCTTCTTCACGTTTACTTAACAAACAGATTTACTTTTATATATGTAGCCTCGCTACTATACTCTGCTACTGTCTCTCCGTCTCCACTCACAGCCGCCTCAATTCTCAACTCAGAGTAAAGATTTTCAAGACGCCCCAAGAGCAAGGAGAATAAAAGAATAGAATAGACGAGACAGACAGATAGAATTTTACGTATAAATTCAAATTTGAAAATACACACAACCAACTTGGACTGAAACGTAAACTGTAGTATAAAAAAAGAGTCTTGTGATACTACAAATGCACTATCTTAAGATACATACCATACAAGCATGACCCCGAGTGTCAGTACTCAACAGAGTAGAAAATAATGACCTGAGTCGAGCAGTCGTACATGCTTCTAATCTAAAATCCTCTCTCTGAGACTTGCTTTCTTTCTCTCTATCTTTGTGTAATCAATAGAAAACACAATAGAAAATACAATACGAATACCTACAATGCAAAAACGATGTTGTTCTGGGAAATTTAGTCGCATCGTGTTGTCTTTAAGATGGCTCTTCTCTTGCTCTCTATGTGACCCACTCCAAGGCCCACTTGACTATATCTACACACACAAGAAGTCAACTTCCATAACAACTATGGAAACAACTTGGTCCTTGGTCTTTCCATTCCCACAGAATTTCCAGCACTGTACTAAATTGATTAAATGAGCTTGCTCTTCATCTCCTGCCAAACCGACCATTTTAAATGTTACTCTTGTCATCTACTTGAACGCTCGTCTCATTTCTCCCAAAAGAGTCGTCATAACCACCGCATATAATATATGATATATCTGTATGTTTGTACAAAATTTACGCATTTCATACCCTGTTGACCAGACCACTCTGTCGGTGTTTGGAAAATTGATAGCTTTGTTTTATATGAAAGACCTTGCACAAAAAAAATAACCCGTATTTTTCAAGAGAAAACTACTGTGGCCCTCTTACTTGTGTTCAAAAACATTCAAACTTTTCAAAGCCTTATCCCTTGAAGTCGAATCGATACAAAACATGTACAAATTAATGCTATGTCACTTATGTTGGTGGTGGGAATTCATAATCCGTATCATCATGATACAAGTAGGTGCCCAAGTAACTATTTTAGCTAATCCAAATAGAGCTGAGCATGTACCCAATTTTTTTGGTCCATTAAAATAAGGGAACAGTTAAGTATTTGGAAACAAATATTATGCATACGTGATTTTTTTCAAAGAAGGCACTTACATACAACGTATACTCAATAAGAATAATGGCGTATCATGTACTTTGTACTTACAACGGCCCTATTATCTCATTTTGAAGGTAGGGGCTAGGGCTATAGTCTTCAGAAAATAAAGATGAAATCTTTTCCTCAACAGTACAGACATGCACACTAATTTTAGTGATTCATGTGAAATCACGGCGTGAAATGCTTGTCGAGCCTGAATAATCCATTTATAGAGTCTTCTTATTTCCTTACTAGTCACATTCTACGAAATTAAGCCAACTTGCTTTTTCATTAGTATTATTATTTATTGGACTGGTTTCGTACTCTGTCTCCCTCGCTCTTTCTCTTTCCTTCAAATTCTAACGACTATACTAGTACATATATGGTACACATCGTCTGAACTCGTTCGTGATTCTCTTTTCCATCGTTCGTTCTCTTGGAACAACCAGAAGTGTTTCCTCTGGTGGTTCACTGATGGTCTGGCACGTACTTCAAAAACAACTTGGTCTTTTCATTGCAGTCACTTCAAAAAGCTTTCAGCAAAAACCTCCATGACTGTCTGTCTATCAAATCTACTCTTTTCTCTCATTCAAATCTTCCATGTCTCTCTCATCTTCTCAACTTTACATCTCCCTCCTTCCCTTTCCCTCGTATCTCAGCTCTTGAATAATGTACAAGTTTTTTCTTTTTTCTTTCAGGCAACTAACTATTTTATACAACTTCTTCGTCGTCGTACATTATTTATTTACATATTTATTTAATTACAATCATAATACACTTTTCCACAAACAAAAATGAATTTCCAATTTGTACGACTCCATCATGGAAACAAAATGAAAACGGTCAGAGGACTTGATTATTAATGAAAGTTGCTGCATTTCTCTCTTGCTCTATGATGATTAGAAAAGCAACTCCTTTTGCGGGTAAATACTTTACTTGTATATCTAGTATACTTTTGACTTTCTTCATTACTGAGATGATGAAACAGTCATACAGTCAGTCAGAAGTAGGTAAATAATCTTTTCATATTTACGGTTTTAGTACTTTCAAGGGTACAATATCACGCATCAAAGGAACAAGACGTAGTCTTTAGATTAGATATTTGCACAAACTTTCGCAACAATGAGTAGCACATATATACAATCGAGTACAAATGTAGTTGTAAACTTTGGAGATTTGGGATTTCAAACTACACTTATCCCAATATGAGGTTCTCCGCCAGAATAGGGATCATTTACGTAAAACACTTTTTTGCATATTTATGGACAACAGAACATGGAGAATATTTTAGGACAAGTTTAAACCATTTTTACTGACCAAAAGTAATTTAAGATCGTCGTTAAACTTCTCCAAAAATTCTAAATTAAAGTAAACCGATGACTTGTGTAATTTAAATTCAATTACAATCATTGAGAAACTTATTTACGCGCCAAACAGCCGAGAATATTCAAGGCGCTATAACTCAGAATCTAGGTTTACGTAAATGACCCCTTTTCTACATATAAATACCTATGCTGATTTTTTTCCACACATAGCCCAATAATACTCATTATGAAGCATGCTGCTAGTATAATTTGTCCTGGAATGACTAAATAAAAAGAGACGGGAGCTATAATACAAACATTTTCATAAATACATTACATGTACAGGTGCCCTACCTCACTTTCACCCTCCAAACTCACAACCACTAAACTTTAAACCGTAATAAAAGATTTCAACTCTTTTGCCTACCTACTCCCAGAAAAAGCTGAATAGCTTTTTAGATACAACTCATAGTCAATATTGACTATGAGTTGTATTACATACATTACGATATCTGAGAAAACTCACAACCTCATATTCCTGTTGTACATATAATGTCTGTGCGTAAAGTAATAACATCTACCCACCAAGAGTTATATAGCAAGTAAGTCAAAATCAACGCAAGAGACTTTTGCGAATGGCTTCTTTCGAGGCTTCCAGCATCTTTTCCACTGTATGAATAATTAAATCGAATCATGTATAGCAAAATATACTCCAAGGAAGCCACTCAAATTCACAATGGAAACCTTAAACAAATGTATTAGTATTCCCTTTTCTTCAACTGACATCGAAAGTCGTTGGACATAAAGGCTTATATACATAACAAATATAAAATTAAAACATCTGTAATGACGTACAATTCTCCTTTCTTACTATGTGTATTATTGGGTATTACACCGTATTACCTATATGTAGTGTAACTGCGACGAATCATTACAGAGTCTAAATATATACAGACACAGAGTATATATTGTACAGAGAACGTCTGTTTATATAAAACTCCTGGAGCTGATGTCTGCTTAAATTAAAAACATCTCAAGAATAATAATATGCATGCCGAATATAATGCATTTGAATTTGAATGATATTTCGTCGTTATCATTATACACCATTACATTTTACACACTTTCTTGTTCTAATTTCTGGTAGTGTACTGTGATTTGAAAAATCTAGTATTTACCTCCTTTTCAGTTGATTAACTTCAAAATTGAAACCTAAAACAACTATGTTTTATGGGCTCGGCATGTAATGTAGGGAACAAAATATTCATCTCGCAATACCCTGAATAGTAACAATGAAATGAGAGTGATGTCTGGAAAATCATTATAATGATTGAACATAAATGTTCAATGAATATGTACAGTTCAAATAATGTACATGATTTTATGGTTAGGCGGTAAAGTCTCTCCATAATTTGCTGTTGTATGGTAGACAGTACTAGGCACTGTCTAGTAGACAGCATATATGGAATATGAATTTACGGATATGACAAAGAATCTTTTTTTAGCACGAACAGCAAGGGTATTGATGCTGCACTGCATTAGAGCTACACTATAGTGCTAAGTGTGGTAACATTATTGAATTATAATTGATGGCATGTACTAGAAACTGACAGGACTTGCATATGGGCTAACTGAAAGTTTGCCTAGTTGTATAATGCTAAAAATGATATATGTAAATTATCATGGTACTTACCAAATGAAATCCTTGCAGTGACTGCAGAATGTTGGTTGTTTGAAAAATCTTGGAATGAATTTGTGATCCTTGACCATGTAAATATTTTTCTTCTTGAGAGCTCCTTTTCTTCCACGTTGCCGGAGACCGAACTGCGTATTATGATCGCCTCCCATATCGTCATCTCCACTTCCGCTTCCTCCATGTTCTCCCATTGTACTAAATTTTTTTTATAAGAATCAAAGATATTAGAATTCACATGTCAACGGTTTAACTACACACGGACACATGGTAGTCCAATTACTCAAACTCTAGACAATATTTATGCTACAACGTCCGCAGATTAAATGTTCTGGAGGAAAAGAAATCTAACTTCCTCCCTTTTTGCACAGAATCAGTGTCTATTACCACCAAGTCAAAACCAAACCCAGCAGTCTCCCATCAAAATTAACACGTTCCCGAAAAACAAAAGTTCTACACAAAACTTAAACATGACAACCAAAATCAATAAGAGCATAGGATAAACTGACAATGGGCTCACAGGCATTGAATATACGCATTGCAATAGCTGAACTCTGAAGTCTATTGTAGTTTTTTTTTCTTCAGCATGTGAGTTTCACTTTATTTATAAAAGCTGACGATTGCGTATCGGTTGGCTTTGAGCTGAAGAAAATTTTAGAATATGGTCGTCATCGTCATCCTTAAACAGGACAATAACTTTTGTCAACTTTTTCATTTTTTCATCCTCTTCAGTTTTTTTTCTACTCAAAAGCTCTGGAATATTGTGCTCAAGTGAAGAAAAACACGTTTTCATTATACCGTTACAAATAATCCATAGGTACATGGAAGATTAGTTGGAAATATATATGGTGTAGTACAAAATTTCGTATGAATTTCTTATTTATAAGATTAATTACCCGGCATAATACACAAGAATAATTTTATCAGTAGTAAAACTAATCATAAATCTTAAGACAAGAACTTTCAAAAAAAATCATGGTTGTTTTCTAAATGTGGAACTAGTGTGTCTCAACATAGTCAGTTTGATCCCATTTGAGCGTTGGAAATTATTGCTGGATCCACCTGAGAATATATGAAATGTTCGAAAGGGAAAAGTTTATGCATCTTTTGCAAATTATCCCTCAAGGGAAATTTGCTCGAGCTTATCTATGACAAGCTTATCAACCTAAAACTACATACCCGAGTTTGTAGTTAGTATAATATGCATATAATATAAAAACATAATATGAACACTTGCTCAACTGAATTCCCACTGACTATAGGTAAATGAAACAGTCTTATTAAAATGCGTTTGAAACTTTATAATCATGACAATATTATTATTATGCATGAAATTAAGCATACTTCCTCTCCATAAATAAAAAATAAGAAATAAACTGAAGCACTATACTGTCTACTTTATTTAGAGCATTCTAAGTTACAGTTTTTATTGCTGAAAGGAAAGCAAAATACTTCCCTATTGCTCGAGTACTTTGAAACTGCATTAATTTAAACATGTAACCAAATTTTGAGTAAGTTTCAACAAACACGACTAAATTATTCAAGACGTACTTAGTACTTGGAGGTTATTGCAAGAACAGAATAATTAAACTGTAAGTACAAAAAAAAGTTGAATTGGTAATACAGAGCAACGTTGGTGAAGTGCACACAAAATAGTGAAGTTGTGTGCCTTCCTTATACTTATTTTTCGGTTCTAGCAAATAACTTATCACATAATTTGAAAGTGTTTATAAATTAATTAACACTGTGCAAGATACTGAGGAGTCAGAAGATAAATTAAAATGCTTGATCAAGTGAAAATAGATGAGAGAATATTTTAAATGTTTTTTAAAACGACTTACTAGCTTGTATTATTTCTACTGCTTGGCGTAGTTTGCCAAGAAGACCATATTAGTCTCACTTTTACGAATAAGTCTGCAACGTCTTCCATCGTAGTATAAAAATTCAAGTAAATTATCTTTCGTATTTATATGATTAAATAATTTTTCTTTTTGGAAAATATTTTAGGTACGACTATCGTTGTACTCATTTTTTATTATCACAGGTATGAAGTATGAAGGTATCATAAAATATAAACTTTAAACCATTATTTTACATCACAATACACGATATCACACACTTTAAAAAAAAAGAAGTACAATTGTCCCACGAAAACCAATCGACGCAAAATGTATCACAAAATAGCTGCACTGAATTTTACGTCAATGTTTTCCTTTAAAGACGAACTAGATGAAATGAAAAACTACAACAACTTATTTTACTATTACAATTGAACATGTTCAAAAAGCCACAGGATAGAAAAATAAACTCAAATCTTTCCGATTCCAACCACAGGAATATAGAATGGCGATATACTTTTTTCCGTAAAGAAGCACTCGCAAGTACTGTATAAAAAAATGTTTTCAGTAAGAATATATTATTCCATCTGCTGGTCATGATAATCTAATTTCACTCATGTTGAAGTCATCAAATTCCAGATCATTGAACCAAAATATTCAACAACCCTTGTGACAATTAAAAAGGAAATAAATTTAAACTTGTCAGTCAAAAACAATGCGATTCTCTTTAAAATTCTTTGTAAATTAAATGAATTGCATATTGCATGCTGCTGAATTCCTTTTAGTTTCAGTTTCAGAGTATACATTTTTTATTGTTCTTGGTAAAATAACACCATCAGCATTCCTGTCCAAAAACCATCTTCCAATTGTCATTTCACTTGACATTATAGGTCTAATTTTATTTTAAGATATCCTCATTTTGACTCATTTCACATGTACGTATACATTACATTTGCCTACGGGTATATACGCCGAAAATCGTATACGAGTGCGAACTTGGAAACTTGGAATGTTGGGAGAAAAACACATGTTTTTTGTTTCCCCTATACACATGTTGCGTTGTGTCCACGCAAAAAAGACAAAAAGGATGACTAATAACAAGACCATCAAAAAGCACATAAACTCTATTAATTAACTTTTGCTATAGCTATGTCTATTCCCGAAAACGAAAACTAGTATGCGAAGCACCAATTTTATAAATGTTCCGTTAGACTGCAAAACAAATAGCCGTCAACTTATGTAGGGAAAGTAACAATTAACACTGAACTTGAATATTTTAATGTGTGGTAGTAGTGTAACCATGCTTCACAACTACAGCTGTTACACTACTCACTACACACTGTCTGACGTAAATATTGTTGAACGTTATTTGCAAACGTCCAAGAAGATTTCTAATTTCCTTCCACTAAAAATTGTAGAAATCAACTTGAAAACATCCTTTCAGGATTATTTAAAGTAAGTGTGCCTCCCAAAATATCACATTCTAGAAAAATTTGTTCGCTTTAAAGAAATTTAGAATCAAAGACAACGAAACTATCCAATAAAAATTTGAAAGAAAAGAAAACTTAGGTTACACTCGAGAGAAAACGCGAACCTACAAGAATGTACTGACTAAAATATGCTTCATTTCGAATGATACTACCTTATTTTGCTAGTTCTCTCTCTCTTCCCTCAAACTCGATATTAACTTGGATTACGTAAGTCACAATTTTTGTCGAGTGGAGGAAAAGAAGGCGAGAGTGAATGTTAAATGAAAATTAGTTTGAGCATACACAACTACTCAATACATTTCATATAGGTATGGGCAAATAGTACACACCTAAAAACATACAGATATGATACTTGCGTGTATTTATTTATCATCTAATAACCATTTTGTATCTTGGGTTGCTATATTTTTGCAGCTATAATAGTAAGAATATAAATGTATTTAACAAGACGAATTGTCCTGTCAACTAAAACTTCTTTCAACCTTTATTTATTGACTTGACAAAAAGTAAAAGCTCATAACTTGACATAATCATAAGAAATTCCTATCCATATCCAAATATCCACGTATGTTACATATATGTACATGCATATATGCATGATGAATACAGTGCAGTCCATCCCAAAAATAATAAATAATATATGGTATTGACTCAAATGGTAACCTTCGTTCAATGTATGAAAACATCTACATGCAAATGGCAAAAGATCTCTGCACAACTACTCAATACTGACACACACACACACACTCATAATTAACCATTGTTAATGTTAATTTAATTTAATGTTCGATAGTTTGGTGTTATTGCCCAATCGAAAAAAAATTCTAATACATTTTCCCAGTCAGTTCACAGTCAGTCACTCACAGAAAGTTAAGATAAAACAAGCGAGTTTCAATTGCCGTGTTGTAGTTGCGAGAAAATATACTATCGGTATAACAGAACCGACAGCAACAACCAGTGCTTTCTTTGTACCGGAACGCGTTCCGGTACCTTTTTTATGCGTTCCGGTACTATTTTTCATACCAATTCATTGTACAAACCCATAACATTGTATTTATAAATACAAATTTCTTGTGTAAAGACAAAGTACATACACATATTGGTCTGTCCGATGTATGCAAGCAAGGCTTAAAATGGTACTTTGTATAGGGCTTATTTTTTCAAATGGTCAATAAATGAACCTTCCCAGAAAA
>JAIUND010001434.1:0-35805 GCA_034699125.1 Gisinianus flammeolus | reverse complement strand
GAGCCAACTCATTCACACCAACACACACGCATTTATTTATTATAATAATCCGCACCCGACTCATTTCCTTGACAACAACGGACATTGGAAATATTCCTTTGAGGTGCTGTTTGTGTGTTTGTGTTTGTGTCCTCTATTGGTTTGTGGTCAACGTGGACATTTTGTGAGTGACCACAGAGTGTGTGCGATATTAGATATAAGTATATATGACGACGTCCTTCTCAATGCGGACATTGAATATTAGTGGCTATGAAAACAAAATACCGTCGCCTCTATGGACGATAGAGGAAAAGCGTGACTTGATGAAATAGAAAAAGAAATAAAAAATAAAATATTTAAAGAGAGAAAGAGAGAGAGATGGGGAAAAGTTGGATATTGGATTGAAAGTCTTCTGTCTTTGTTCACAGTGTAACTTTAATAGTCGTTATGAAGGTGATTTTGAAAGGATTAAAAAATCCGTAGGGCTGCGTGAGACAATTTCTGATAGCTCTTCAAAAATGAAAATTGAGTGAAAGGAGGCAATGTGTAGAATATTTGGATTATTATGAGAAAAACGGGAGGAGGAAAAGGCCGTGGGAGTTAATGGAGACTCTTGAACGTCGACAGTTAGACATATCCAACATCTACAGTCACAAAAAAAGTTGGGTCACCAACTGTAAGTGACTCATTATGATTGCAAAAGAAAATTTCTTCATTCCTCAGTCTCTTCCCGTTTCACCTACTTCTTCTTTCTCTCTTTCTCTCGATTCCTCTTCACAAACTCAGTTCTCAAACTGCTTGCTCTTTTGCAATCAGCTTGAAAATCAAGTGCAAAAAAAACGCGCTTGAAGCCATATTGGGCTCTGACCAAAACTCATATTTAAGATTTTATGTGTCTTGAGTTCTTTTCCTTATAATCGTAAAAAAAAGAGTGAAAGAGAGTGAGTGAGAGAGAATTTAAGTAGACAAATATATCGCTTGCTTTTTTTGAAATCGATCTTAAGAATCAAGAGAGAGAGCGAGAGAGAGAGGGAGAAAAGGAAAGGGAGAGAGAGAGAAGAGAAAAGTCCATAAATGATAATGTCCGTATATTACGTAGTCCTTTTGGATGAAAAAAAAGACCAAAAAAATACATTTTGGCATGGGAAAATATGATTTCCGTTCCGTTTTTTCTTAGTGTCCTAATTCTTCCGTATAGAGTCACACATGACTGGTATTTGATGCAAAGAGCTTACAAGGGGAAAGTCAAAATGCTCTATGATGCGGATGTGAACTTACCTTGTATCTCTCCATGTCTATCCAATATCCCAACATCCAACATTCAACATCCCACATCCCACTCTCAAAAAAGTCATAGCCACTCTTCAGCCTACTCCTCTCATTCTCTCTCTCTCTCTCTCTCTCTCTCTCTCTCTCTCTCTCTCTCTTCCCTGTAGTACTTGTACATTGGGGAAAAAATGAGACTACTTCACACTCAAGCATGCCACTAACACCACATATGAACTTTCCACACCAGAGAACTTTTCAATGGAGAAAGTCAAAGTTAAAGAGCCGTTTTTATACATACATGTATAGGACATATATATCATATCAACACAACACACACATATGCATATCCACAATTCTTTTTTGGTAATGTATTCTGTGTAATGTCCAATAATATGTACAACACATACTTAATAGTTGATACTGGAACGCGGGGAGATGCTATGTACCTATATATAATAAAAACTCCATAACGTATTAGTACTACCCAACATTATACGGAGATAAACCTCCCTTGCCTTCCCTTCCCTTCTTATGTCTTTTCCCTCAGTCTTTCATTCTCTCCTTCTCTTGCTCTCTTCTTACCGCCCAATTATTCAACAAAATGATATGTAATGATAACCTAAAAGAGTTGAGGACTTAACCTTTCTCTCTACTGAATCCATTAGACAACGTCATATCATACACAATATTATTCTTCAGTTAACTCCAACTATTTATATAGATTCTCGATTACTCCGTTTCTCAAGTCTCGTCGATTCTCGATTTTCGAGACAAAATGTCATTGTCATTTCGCTCCGTAGTATTTTCAATATCAGTACTTATGTACTTCTCTCTCTCTCTCTCTCAAAAAAGATGAAAGAAAAAAATGCTTGTTCACCATAATCAATAGACCGTGTTTTTTTTCTTTACAGTTTACTTTTGAATTCAAACCCACGTTTAAAAGGACTCCTTTTTTCATTTTAAATGTTGAGTTTCCATTCCTTTCTTTGCTTACTTGCAAGGTTTCAAACTTCAAACTAAACTGTTGATAAGCTATAATTTCTTGTCGTGTACACTCATTAATATTTCACATTCAAAGCAAAGGGAGATAATTACAAAATACTGAGTTTAGTGAAACGTAGCGAGTTTGAACAGCGGACAAAATTATAGGTAGCCTTAATTCCAATATTCCAACTGATGTTCATATCCTGTGATTAGCTGGATTAGAAAAGTCATAATATACTCATATATCTGTACTTGGAGTATGACTTTGACCATTGAATAGTCCTCTGGATTTAAAAAGTCTTGAGTTCTCATTCCTACATTTAGCATTCATTTTTAATTGAATAGAGTTATCAGTCCATCTTATCTTAGAAGGAATTCCTGACTGACTACAGAGAAATTTGTATTGCTTGTGTATAATGTACGATATTCCATGCTGGGATTATGTATACAGGTTAAGTTTCCATTTACCCATGGAAATTCATCCATACACGATAGGTATGTGTATAGGTATGCAAGTATGCAAGTATGCATGTAGATATGTATATTTTGTATGTATTTTAGGTAACTGACAAGTTGAAATTAGTAATTTTCCTCCTCACTGATGTTCTTTTATGAAGCATAGAAAAGAGGATGGTCTCTACTCTCTGTCTGTATTCGTATTCCTACCGTTTTTGACTATTCGACGTCGTCCTCGTCGTTGTCGGAACGAACTGTGCTTGTATTCCTTATCGGGCTTTAGTATGTATTAGGTATATGTACGTATTCTTATATGCATTACATATAATATATGCTTGGATATATGAGCCAAACCAAGGAACCACCACTTCCAAATCTAAAATTACGAAAATAAGAACATACGACCACAAGTACACGCTGCTCAGCTTACCAGAATGGACACACGGCCCATGCACTACTTTGTGGTTCCTTTTATATCTGTACATACATACATACATAATGTTAAATTTATGGTTGCTTGTGCCTGGAAGGAATTGTCTCTCCATCTCCTTCTTGCTCTTTATAGTTTGAGGTATTAAGAGGTAGATTAAACAAGGATATAGATAGACCTAATCGTTCGAGCTCATAGTCCCAGACTAAAGGAATAGAGAGAGAGAGAGAGCTCACAAGTACGGTGACTAAAGAGGAAGAATAAGAAGAAGAGGAGCCGTCGGCTTTTTTAGCTACCTATAGGTAAATGGTGGGTTTGATACGATAGTATATCTGGAGTTGACTTGGAGTGTGAAGACGAAGGAAGGAAGGAAGAGCAGATATAATTCTCTCTCATTCTCCGTTTTCAGATCAAGAGGAATCATTATTAAATATTTAATCTTGGAGAATCATCGCAAGTCTCAATTGTGACGGCATTTTCATTAGAGAAAGAGAAAGAGACAGAGAGAAGGACAGCGGGTGGATGGACAAAATGGAAACTGGAAATGTACAGGTAAGAGAAAACTTTATTGGAGAAACGTGAGATGTGAGTTCATCTGTCGAGTAAAAGAGATAATTCCCTTGTAGAGAGACAGCAAAAGAGAGAGAGAGAAAACGGAGCTCGTTGGTTGAACAATCTGTATAAGGATAATGAGAATTCTGAATTTCTGGAGCTGCTCAGAAGCTTCATCTGTGCAATAGAATAAGTCGTTTTCTTTTCCTATTGATGTAATTGGAGTGTGTGTAGGCTTTCCAGGATGTACATGTACATACTGAATACTGATGTAGACATATCGTACAATCAAATATCGATATGAAAAGATGTGTACTCGAATTAGCGGAGAAAATGACAGAGCACAATTGACAGAGCCCTTTTAATAAGAAAAAATTGGAGATTCGGTAGGATGAAAAGGAAGGCAACAGACATTGATTCTTGATTCAAAAACTTGTATGTAGTTTCTTAAAAGTAATAAGAGTCAAATATATTATTCAAGGTTATTATCCACAGACATTTCTCAAATATTATGCTTTCAATATTCTTATTACATAGTCAAATATTAAAGCGAAGATCAATTTCTTTGTCAATCGAGGAAGTTCGTGATATTTTTCAAATTTTAAATTAAAGTTATGTTGGAATCCATTGGAGATTTGGATGATTGCAAATTGCCAATTTTTTATATTCTAAGTACAAGTATAAGGGCGAGAGATTTGTCAGTGGTCTGAGATTCAAGGGACTTAGAAATGCAGACAATTTACGTGGGATAAGATTGAAAATGGAGTTAGCTGTACAAAGTACTCAAGTGATAAGTACAAATGGATTTGAACCAGGACAGAGCGAGAGAGGAAATATTTCTTTTCAGCACGAGTATCACGAGAGATGAATGGATTTGTAGCCAAAGAGAGATAAATGAGCAAGAGAGATTAATTTGCTGAATAAACAGAGAGAATCACCGCAGGTATATATATCCGAGAATCTGCACGGCTTTCAAATAAAAATGTGAAAATAAGCTGATGTAATCGTTAAATGCTGTGTGGAAGTGTACGAGGAGAAACAGTATATACCATAATACTTTTACTCATGATACTCCGCTCTTCTCCATCTCTAACTATAGTCTGGATTTGTGTCTATAAATCTTTCGTTTCGTTTTTTCCTTCTATTCTTTCTGTATGAATGTAGGAGAAACGGTTGAGTCCTGTAGTGGAAGCGATGCAAAAAACACCTCGATGCCCTGTCGATTTGACTTGGAAAGGATTGTGTGTGACTGTGGAGGTTCCCCAGAAATCCAATTCCCTGTTCTCCATGAAGACGACGCGTCGGAGGAAACTCATCCTGAACAATGGTAGGTACATAGTACATACTAGTATGTATGTTTGGGCATTTCTCCTCTCCCGTTTCACCTTTCCCCTGACAACTTTCCCTTCCATGTCTCTTCCTCCAACAAATATTAAACATATAACCTAAATATGGGTGTAGATGGATATTGGATAGTGGATCGTGAATAGTGGATGGCTATATAAGACAATGTAAGCACTTGAGATGGAAGTCCTTACACACACACACACACACTTACACCACTCTCTTTACAATCACTTATATTTACATTGGCTTGTAATCCTAGTGGAAAATGTGGAAACTCTCCTTTACCTTGATCCAACATATGCTAAACAATTTGACTGGAGAAGTTTCCACTTTGCTCCATTGAGACGACTTGTGAAGCATGCACAACCATCGGATAATCTAAACATATCTGAAGGCTTTTTTTTCTTCTTCTTGTGCTTCCAGTTTCAACTCAAACTTGACTTTCTAGTTCAAGTCAGACAACAGTCAGCGTCGAGTGTCCCTCGAGCTTTTCCCTCTGCTTTCTTGCTTTTGCTTCTTTCGGCAAAACTCACAAACTTACAGTCGTCACAGTCTTTTCCAGTGAAGGTCAGAATCAGTTAGGAAATTCGGGAATTTCATGCTTCTCCGATTCTTTCTTACCTTCATCTCCATGTATTGTACATACTTGAGTACATGTACGTAGGTATTATATAGTTTAGATTGTCCACCATATTTGAACAAGCCAACAAGCTACATACAACTCGTAGTTGTAGTTTTGCAGTTACATTTCTTTATATTTCGAGTACACGAGTGCAAACTCTCATGAAATGCTACCCAGTTTTTTATTCTATTTTCCCGTCTCATGGGCAAATCATAAGTCATTGAAATCCTTGAAATCACTGAAATCAAGTTCAGTTGAGAAACTCATAACCATAACATTTCTACAACCTTTACACAATCACGTTTAAAACGTTTGAGTTTATTCAGACAGACTTTTCAGTATGTTCAATCATTCTGTCATCTCCAACTCTCGACACACTCTATTCAACAATTCATAACTTTATCCACATCCAAATATCTGGTGAATATTTTATTGCTTTTCAAATTTTCCCCTAAAACATTCAATATCCCATCTTTTCTTATTAATATTATTAATATTATTATTACTAAATGTTATTAGTATGTAGTACCTATACGCTTGTCTTGAGAATTCCAATAATTAATATTGAATAATAAAAATGTTTGGATTTTTGCAGTCTCTGGCTTTGCTCGTGCTGGAACGTTGACAGCCATCGTCGGTCCCAGGTATGATTTTTTTTATCTTTCCCCCTTGGGGAATTTAACTTACCATGAACAAATTGTTCATGTAGGAAATCGTCATTATTATGAAAATATATATACAGCCGGGCGCAATCTCTTAATTATCTATGTATGTAGTTTTTTTTTTGAAACCCCGTATGAGCTCATTTTCAACGGAATCTATGTATCTACAAACCATTGTTTAATAGACTATACAATGTAATAATGTCTATGATGAGAATATTATTAGATAATTTACTTGCTAAACAGTTTCTATTTATATATATATATATGAATACAGTAGAATAGATGGAATCTGCTTACATATTCCAAAGTGACTTGAGTTTTATGATTATTGTAATTTACAGTGGTTCAGGAAAGACGACATTACTTTGTGCTCTGGCCAATCGATTATGCGGTAATTTGTACTTACGAATCTCTCTCTTGTTACTTGAAAATTTGGAGAATATGAACTACATATATACATATATACAATAATATACATATATGTGCGTGTAAAGTCGTCAGAGATTGTAAGGGGAAATGTGAAAGTGAGAGCCTTTGGGGGATTATAAAAATGTATAGTTATTGTCACCATTACTCGCATCCTTTTATGAACTCGGCCATCCTGCTTTGAGTTGAAAGCATGTGTGTAGCTGTGTAGGACGAGGTACATGCTCCTTCTTTCTCTCTCACTATATCTAAATATGCAGTCAACATTACAAAAGACGAGGACGAGGATACGGGATAAAATTCTAGATTCTAGACTCTTTTCTTCCTGTCCACATTTACTCGGTTACAGTGCAAATGGGATAAAAATTTCTTCATGAGAGGGGGAGGAGGAGGAGGAGGGGGGTTGGAAATTGGAGTCACACTGTCTCGCTGTCTCTCTCCATATTCTCCACTTTCTTCTATTAATTTGCAAGTCTATGTAATTTCCGTGCATGCTCTACATAAAAAGACTATGACTCAAACTATTTATGAACGTACATGTAAAAACAAGTAAGAAAACGGTAAGAGAGTAGCGGATTTTTATTCTCTTGACAATTTTTTTATAGATCCAAGCAAAGCCCAGAGTCCAGAATACAGACTAAAATGCTCTTTCACTCTTGAATAGCCACTACTTTCATCCGTACATTATCGCTTTTTTATTTATCATCCTTCACTTTCCTTGCTGTACTCGAGTCTTGCGTCTCTGTACATCACATCAATATATATATATATATAGTAATATATACATAGACTACAACTTCAATCCTCACATGTTCGATTTCGATATCCAAAGGAAAATGGATTCACGACTCTCCCTCGATTTCTCTCTCTCTGTGTCTTTCACTCTGTCTCTCACTCTTACTCTCACTCTTGCTCTCTTCCCTGCTCTGTCTTTGACCTATCTCGACAGAACACGTAGGTACATTGAGCAAGTAAAACTATTGAAAAACGAACAAGTGCTTGTCAAATAACAGCCCAGAGCGTGGCTGTATTGACTACTTTTACAAATTCTCTCTCTCTCTCTCTCTCTCTCGCTCTCTTTCTCGGTGTCTAGAGCGTTTTTCGATTTTGCTTTCTGTTCAGATGTGCTTTCGCTCTCTTTCTTCCTCATTTCAGTATAAAATATCATCCTTTCTTTGTCGTTGGTTGCCCTCAGTTTAGACACACTTCAGAGTAAACAGTGGAAATGTAGATGAGCGGTTGGAGCAGAGGGACGTTCAAGGTCTTTTATTTCCTTTCAGATGTGGCAAGTTCATGCTATTTCTAGGGATATATTTATTCCTCGCAAATGGGACAATGCACATTGTACTGTTATTTTTCCACCAAAGCCAGAGAACTGGAGAGATACGGAGTTTGTGTGTGTGTGTGAGTGAGTGTGTGTGTGTACGTGTAGTGCGTCTGTATAATTAGTGGTTGGTTTAATTAAAATTCGGAATAGCTCTATTTCATTATCTCTTTCTCTTTCTAATTCTTTCAAGTCTCGTTCCGGAAAAACTAAAAGAAAATCTCATTCTCTCTTGTCATACAATGACATTCTCTCTCAATATTCCTAAGCACGTTGAACCATCCCAGGATTCTCACGATTTCTTTGCGTCATGGGTTCTCTGTGATGGGATGGAATGAGATGCGAGTCACGGTATGGTCAAATATAATTTGAGACTTTGACGGATTCTTTGAGGTTAAGAGCGTGGCACATTCCATGAAATTCGTTGAAAACTCACCAATTATTCTTATGATTTTGAAATTAAAAAGGAGGGAGTCATCTGTCATACTTAAATCCAACCCAAATCAATCGAATCCATACCAGATAAATTAAAGGCGACAACTGAGAGAACTTAGCATAAAAAAAAGTAAAGAAACGTAAAGAAACTTAAAGAAGTAAACATTCTGTGGTGATGTGTGAAGGGTTTTCATTTTCAACTAGAAAAATTTGAGGAAGAATTTGAGCGCCAATTTGAAATTGAATTTCTCAAATTACCAATATTTTTACAAGTTAAAAATACATACACGTGTTTGTTCATGCAGAGTTATAAACTCCTGTTCTGAATGTAGTCAAACGAAGAGTGGAACTCCATACATCCTGTCTTCATGTGTAATATGTATGTGCATGTATTTGTGTGAACGGTGGATAAATCAATTGCGAATCCGTAAATGGAATTGTCTTTATGAAGTTTCGCTCTTTCTCTCATTCTCTCTCTCTCTTGTTTGAGTGTAGCCGAGAAGTAGTTTTGTGTGCATAATGGCCGTGCTCATCAAGCATCGTTGGTTTTCGAATGGCATGACTCACGGAAATTCTCTCTCTCTCTTTCCGTGTTGTGGAGCCAAAGCAAGCAACATTCCACCATGTCATGTTTCTATGATAAAGTCATAATAAGCACTATTAGGAAATCCATAAATTAAGTACTAATGGTAAGCAGCCGTATTATTATTATTATTACTACTATATTATTCCCTCTTTTTCCCTGTATATGTGTGTGTGTGTGTGTGGTTTTTCGGCTTGTAATTAGAGAAACTCCACAATAATTACAGATAGTACAAATTCATATGCGTATGTATTCACATGCCCCTTCTCATTAACATATCGATACCCTAGATTCAAAAGGTCCTATATTTGATTTTGACTAATATCAAAAAGTCCTATATTTGATTTCGCTTAATATCAAAAGGTCCTATATATCTTTTTTTCATATGGAATTTAAGCATATAAAGGACCTTTTGATATTAAGCGAATTCAAATATAGGACTTTTTGATATTAGTCAAAATCAAATATAGGACCTTTTGAATCTAGGGTATCGATATGCTCTATGTATCTCTTTGGGTTACGGATCCTTCATTTTCTTTAAATGTGTTCCCCCAGTCGTCTACTCAATTCCCTCAATATGAATTCATAAAAATGTTATTTGCTGTGGAATTTTACTCAGTTTACTCAGTTTCTCCACGTGATTCAGTTTCTCCACACGTTCTTTCCCTTTCTCTTCTTGCTTCCCTTTTCACTTTCGCCCTCGCTCTCTCTTTCTCTCTATCGTGTATTTTATCCTCTTCTTTTTCCCACATTCATCGATGTTGGCTCGGAGAGAGAGAGAGAGGAGAGTAATTTCCAACATTATTGCATTTGGCATGCAAGTCCATGTGTATTTGTGGAATTGAATTACAAATGGACTTGTATGTATGTGATGAGGCTTGTGCATACAACATTTCTTCTCATACTCCATCTCGGTTTTGGTTCAAAGTCAATGGCAGACAAATAGATATCAAAGATATGGGAAAGGAGAGAAAATAAAAGAAAATGAATGACTCGGGGATAAGAAAAAATCTTTCATTTTCCTTTCTGTTTCCCTCAGACTAATCGTCAGGCTGTCTGTCTTTCTGTCTACAGGGCGAGTGCATTGTGTAAAAACGAAAATGGTGTTGTTGTTGTTGTTTGGTAGGTAGTGTTTCCATTCAGAGTCTTTATAGTAATATAGATACCATCTAATCAGATTCAAAGTCAAGGATGTGGAGAGAGAGAGTGTGTGTGTGTGTGTATAGGTCTAAACCGTCTAAACTTGTTTTTTATTTGTGACTCAAAAAGATTTTACGAGCTTTCACGGTGAGGAAAAAATCACTTGAGTACAGATAGTCCAGACCATACAGATGTAGTCAATTTTATATACAAATATGTACATGTACATGCAGGAGTCTCAAGATATGAAATATGAGGGCGAGAAGTTTTTCCATGAAAACTTACTTGCAAATATCCATACAGTATATGCAATGCATGTATACTATGATGCGCTCGACTGTAGTAGACGAGTGGAAATCTAGAGGTAAAGTTGAGGGAGGATTTGATCCCAGAGTGGAGTTGCAGTGGATAAAGGTCTGTAGTGAAGATTTACTGACTGGGGTTGTCAATCTGAATTGTGAATTTAGAATTTAGAGAGACGTAGACCGTTCATGTGTTCATGTGTTCATGTGTTTTACTATAGAGAAATGTTGAGGACAGCCTTTGCATATGTTATTTTTTTTTTTTGTGCGGAGTGAGGA
Source organism: Gisinianus flammeolus (assembly GCA_034699125.1). Classification (NCBI taxonomy): domain Eukaryota; kingdom Metazoa; phylum Arthropoda; class Collembola; order Symphypleona; family Katiannidae; genus Gisinianus; species Gisinianus flammeolus. Next base: position 25,012 of record JAIUND010001434.1, on the reverse strand, counting down.
ATATGAAGAGACTGACTTGTGAGGGAGAGGAAGACGTTGAGGATTGGGGATGATCGTGATAGGGAAATCTGGCTAGAAATATGATGGAAAGTTGTATGCATACTCAAGTAGGTTGAATGGGAAATTGGAGGAAGCGCCGAGCTCTAAAATTTATTCATTTTGTGTGTGTGTGTGTGTGTGTGTGTGTGTTTGTCTGTGTCTGTGTCTGTGTCCAGCCTCCCATCTTCAGTTCACTGTGATTTTTTTTGGTAGGACATCCGGAAGGGAGGAAAAACTTGGCTGAGTATTGGCGGGTCATCATTTCATCCTCTTCTTTTTTTATTATTATCTGTGTAATGTAAACATGCAATATTTTCATGGGTTAATCCCAAAGAAAAAGTTCTCATCCACCAACATTTTCCGTCTACATGTGAAATGAGTGTGGGTGTGGAGTTTGGGGTGTGTGCAGTTTCCTGGTTTGTTTTTTATTACCTCCGTATGTTAATTGATGAGGGAAATTTGAGGAGGGGTTCAACGTGGAAATTTTAGACGAGTGAATCATCGCTGAGAGAGATCACGTGATTCAGTTATTTACGCAAACCATACAAAACTCAATTAATCTTAGTCAATTTTTTTAAACTCTACTTCTGTAATCGTATTAATCGTTAGGAGCTCCAAATTGTATGTAAATTATTATTACTTGCATATGCACTGTACATGTTATTCACTTCAAGTTTTTAAAAACATTACAACAACTTTTGTCATAGTCTTGAATGTTCGACCCTTAAAAAAAGTTTGAGCCAACAAAAACTTTCACCGCAAATTCCATTACGTTCAACCTTCTACGAATTCTCGCTCTCTCTTTCTCTCTCTCTCCCGTTCCCTCTCTTTACATTCTTAAAGTATGACATTTTTGTTCTTGTTTCAGAGTTAGAGTTTGTTTTGTTGATTCCATTTTCTCCACATTTTGGAATATTCAAGACCAAATTCTATAAGTAAAAAGAGAGTACCCTTTTTTCACATTTAAATTTTCAATTCCCACAATCAAATTCTCGATAAAAGTATTTCAAAGTCTACAAAATCTGGAGAAATGCATCCAACCTTTTACAGATATATATTTATTCATACATTTTATGTTGATGTAATTTCCCTCAATGTGGAATTTATTGAATGTTGAATTGATTTTATTTATGTCTTTATTTTCATTGTCTCGTGCGCTTTTCAGGGGACATTCGTGGTGACATTTGTGTGAATGGCTGGCCGGTGAACGGGAACATTCTCCAGCTCTCCACGTTCATTCCTCAACAGAATCTGTTCATTGAAACTTTGACCACGAGGGAACATTTGGAGTTTATGGTAAGAGAAAGAGAGATTCTGTGAAATTCCATTCATGTATTTCAAACCAAAGTATGTCTAATGGAGAGAATGAGAGAGAGAGAGAGCGAGGGAGGGAGAAAGAGAGTTGGGAACGGAGAGATAGGACTAATAAAAAGCCAAGTTGATTTGCAATCTCGAGTCCTCAGTCCCCAAGTCTCGTCTCAGCGTGTGTCTTCAGACACATCTCGCGCGTAATATACAGAACATACACGACAACCAAAGCACCAACTTGGAATTACAATGACCCCATCAGAGACTACAAAACTTGGAGAGTCAGACTGAAAAGACACAGAAGACTTGTCCCTGTCTCTTTCTCTCTCTCTCTCTCTCTCTCTCTCTCTCTCTCTCTCTCTCTCTCTTGACTCTTTTATCTTGTATTTATGATACACGTTTCGTTTTGTCTATATTCTAGGTTGGCTTACGGTATTCATTTTACTCGAAGGACTTGAGAAGGTTGCGAGTCAATGAATTGATCAGAGAACTGGGTCTTCAACCCCACTCGAGAATATCCGACTTGTCTGGTGGTGAAAGGAAAAGACTCATATTTGCTTCAGAGGTTCTCCTTTTTTCCCCCATTATTTACCTACCTTTTCTGTGTAGAAAAAAACTTTTCATTTATTTTATTTGCCCCTTTAACTTTTTCACACACACACACTGAAAGGTAAGAAAAAGTTTATATTCGGTTAGAGCATCGTTGATTGTTCCCTGCTCTTTTTACCATAGATAAAAAACTCTTAGCATTTTATCATTAAATATATATAATTGAAAAAAAGGAGCTAGAGAGAGAGAGAGAAAGAGAAACACAAAAAAATATATGAAAACTTGCAAAAGTAAAAGTATGCAGTGAATTTGAGGAGTTTTGTATATTTTCCTCATGATTTTTGCCCGAGGCTTTAAAGATCAATAAATAAGAAAAAAGAGAGAGAAAGAATGTAATAATATTTCTACATGTGTGGATACAGAGGAGAGAAAAGAATGAGAATAAGATGGAGTCTGGGCCAGAAGTGAATGTGTAAAATGTAGATTGGAGATAGGGGGGAGCGAGAGAGAAAGAGAGAGGAAGGTTTTATATTATATTTTGTGGTAACGGAGATCATTTGATGCGGACGGATGCTCTGTGTGTGTGTGTGTGTGTGTGTGTTTAGTTATCTCACAACTCAGGATACTGCATGGATTTAGTAATGAAATGAAACTACACACACACGGACATGCACGAAGAATGAGAAGATTTTTGTTTTTTTGGAGATGGAAAGAATGGAAGAAGGATCAAAAGGGGAATGCAGAGAATAGGGAAAACGAGAATCTGACCTGCAGATGAAAGAGAAAGATCGAGATAGAGGGTTTTTGTAGTGTGTGGAGACAGGCGAGGATGTGTGGATGTGTCTGTGTGTAAAAAGAGAAAGAAAAGGAGCATTTTGGAAGGGGGTAAAAGACTGATCGTTCTTTCTTTTCTTTTCTCATGGCATGTCATGTCTTGATGTATATATATCCAGATAGTTTTGGATCCTCCACTTATATTCTGCGACGAACCAACCAGCGGACTTGATTCAAATTCAGCTGCTACTGTCATCTCGTTACTAGAGCAATTGGCGCTAAAGGGCCGCACAATCGTCTGTTCAATCCATCAACCGTCGTCCAAAGTAATTTTGTTTCTTTATTTTATTTTATGTACTCATTTATTAGTACACAAATACACGTAATTCAAACATCCAAGATCTTTGGACTTTTGACTTTACCACATGGTAGATAGTAGATATACAGATAAGTTATCTGAGATATTTTTACAATACATATACGATATAAATTGTAAAAATATCTCAAAATATGCACGTTCACTCTGATTAAATTTCTTGATTCTTTCTCTCTCCATTTGACTGCCACTCTTCCACACTTTATTCCCTCCGGCACAGTCTGGTTTCTGGTTTCTCCAGCTCAAAACTTTGAGAGAAAGTCTTCAGAAAAAGAATTTAAAGGAATTGAAGAAATGTGCTGAATAATTGTGCCGGAAGTTTTTCCACTTCCCTGTCGTCAAAAACCCCGGATGAGAATTTAACTTTTTGCTGACGACGAACGACGACTCATGTCATCTCTCTCTCTTTCCCTTCCATGTTTACTTTCCCAACAAAATCCATCATGTAAAACATTCATATGGATTTTCTTTTAGAAATTCAAACATCGCAACAACTCTCGAATTTCCCCTTAGGATTTCTTTTACCCTTCCTCCAGATTATTGTCATTTTGAGGGCACCGAAAACTACCACAACTAACCAGAAAAAGTCTCTTAATTCCATACATTCGGAGTCTTCCGTTCTTACAAAATTGGAGGATCCGAATCCTACAAATGCACAGTTAAGCACGAGGGAAATGAAATTGTGTGATTTCAAAGAGTACTCGAACTTTTTGTCATTTTTCTGTTGGCATGTACAAGTACATTGTACATAGATGGAACACAAAAGTGGATTCACAATGCAGATATGTGTGTGTGTGTGTGTCTGTGTATGTGTGGATGAGTATCCGTATGACTTATTGACATGGAGTCAAGAGAAGGAGCTCCGAATACACAATTCCCCACTCAACTATGTACTTGCCATGGAAAAAGTCAAATCTTTCACTCAGAGCACCTTTATCAATTTATCAATTATGACATCTGCCTCCCCTTTTTTCTATCACATCTAGAGCCACATCATGAATAAATTACTTGCGAGGTACATATATGGATAGAGAACCAGATCGGGCAGAGAGAGTGAGAGAGGAGTGAGAGCGTTTGAGTAACCGTCCTGTGGTGGATTTATATATGTAAATATAAATATAGACGTTGGAAATGAGAAATTTCTTATGCAATTTTTGATGTATGTCTCCAGGTATTTGACGCATTCAATCATCTCATCATTCTTGCGGATGGCAGAGTTGCTTTCACCGGCAAAAGCAGAGAAGCTCTACAATTTTTCTATTCGTACGTTCAATTTCCTTAGCTTTCAGTTTCAGTCTCTCTCTCTTCCGTTTCCTCTCTTTGGATTTTTATCATGATGAATGATACGTTTACACGTAGTAGATCTCCGACTTTTAATCTCATTCTTCTTCTTCTCCTCAGCTTTCTCCCTTTTGACATTTCCGACTCGCTCTCTCTTTCTATCGCTCTCGCTCTCTCTTTATTATGAGTTTTATGTGTAGTCGTGTCGAGTATTTGTTCGTACAATCAGTTGGATTACAAGTCAATCAAAAATAAAATGAAAAGAAAACCGCTTTAGATTTTTTTCCCCATTGTCTTTTGATCGTACGTAATGAAATTGAATTGACATTTCCGGCTATAAATTGATTTTAGTCACGATTAGTTTTGCACGAGAAATTCCGATTTCCTTACTTCCTCTTCCGATGAGGCCGATGACGTTTTCAAGTTGAAATTAAATGTTTGAATAAAGTAAATCCCACGATAAAATGCGATACACGTTTTCTCTAGAATATTACATATTCGAAAAATAGCCAGGGAAATTTATACAAGTGGAAACTCACTGCGTGAGAACTGTTTTTTGTTCATTTCACTATGGGGAAAAGGGATGAGTTGATATCGTGACTGTTTGTTCTTTGGAACGTTAGACGTTTGTACAGATGTGTACAGTTTTCTAAATAATTTACAAATCCACAAGCTCATTTCCTTTCATTCATTTTTTGCGTGGCTCGACAATCCATCTCTTCTCTTTCTCTATTTTTCTCCCTTTCTCTCTCTCCCTTTTTCTCTTTCTCTCTTTCTCTTTCTCCCTTTTTCTCTTTCTCTTTCTCCTTTTTTCTCTTTCTCCCTTTCTCTCTTTCTCTTTCTCCCAACTGTAAAGAAAGAATTCTCTTGGATTTTATTTTTTATTTTTTATTTTGTCTTCTTTTGTCTGGTTAGGTTAGGTTACCAGTGCCCAAGAACTTATAACCCTGCTGACTTTTACATTCAAGTTTTGGCTGCTCCAAAGGAGACGGAGAATGTGAAGATGAAACGAATTCATGACATTTGTGACCATTTTGCAGTATCCCCGGGAGCTCTTCGCTTGGCATCAAATATAAAAAGACTTAACGATGCTACTTTTTTGTCATCTTATTCAAATCAGGTAATACTTCTTTTCTTTCTTCTTTTCTCCATCTTTTCCTCTCTCGCTCTCTCTCTTTCTCCCTCTCTCTCTCTTTCGACCTTCTCGTCCTTTTTCTTAGTATAATCATATCACATGGACAGTTATTTCCCTTCACATCACACACAAACTAGTTGAAACTTTTTTTTGTTTTGTTATATCCGTCCTCTCCTTGGTCTTTTGGTATGTGTTTGCTGCCTTGAACTTCAATTAAAATGATGAGGACTTTCACAGCATTGAGCATCTTGACAACAACAAAGAAAAGGATAAAAATATACACAAAATCCCATGTGGATGGATTTCCTTTCTGAGTAATACAAACAAACTCTACCAAAGTCATTTGACAGTCACGCCGAGAGTGTCAACTATTATTATGTTTTTTGTCTCTAGTCTTAAACCAAGCACCCATGTACACAAAACACAAAACACACACATACACATACATATCTGTAAATACATGTATATTTGTATATGTACTGACACAATAGGACAGACGTTGAACATTTTCCCAATCAAGTTGTATTGTTTCATGGACAAGCTCATTTAAAGTGTATTGTTGTGTAATGTCATGTTTTCCCTTCTCCTTTATCTTTTGTTGTTTAAACTTTTCCTTTTTTTTCTCGTTAAAAAAAACTAGATGGACTTTAGAGTGAAGCGGATGACTTTGTAAGTGACACTCAAAAATGAAGCAAAGAGAAGAAGCACATAAAAAATTCAAGTCACAATGAGATGACCTTTTTACCCTTTTTCACGTACGTAAAGAGTTAATTGAAATTGTACAGATTCTTTTGTTTTACGTTCTATACAGTTCGGATTGGATATCGCAATTACTTTGGCTCATTTGGCGCTCCCACCTGGACTCTTTTCGAAATCCCTCAGTTCACATGATCCGAACGGTACACAAAGTGGTGAGTGAGATGATTTAATTCTTTCTACATTGATGAAACCATATAGAATCCAATTCATTTGGAGAGATTTCCCTACAAATTCGTCTTGTCAAAATTGGTTGTGTTATGTTTTTGAATGTGGGACAGATGACGGCCATTTTCATTGCTTTGTGTTTTGCTGGGATGGAATTGAATGGTCAAGAGGGTGTTCAGAATATCCAAGGGGCTCTCTTCATATTTCTTTGTGAGAACAATTTCCCATCTTGTTACGCCGTCCTCAATGTAAGTTGTCCAGAGAAGATTGAAACCAGGCAGGCAGACTGGCAGACAAGCTGCCGCAGGTTCTTTCTCCAAATTATCGCTAATCAAAAACCTCTCAACTGTATTAGTTCTCTCTCTCTTTCTCCTTGTAGGTATATGTACAATATTTTACTTTGATTTTCCCTTTTTGCTACATTAACTTTTCCCTGCTGTTCTGCTGCTCTCTGTCCATTCCCACACCACATTTTTTCTCTCCTCTCTCTCTCCTCTCTCTCTGTTTTCACTTCCCAGTTCCCAGCAGTTTCTTGAGAGTATGACGGGAGAAAGTTATTCTTTCAACTTTCCTCACTTCCTCCATCATGCCTGACTAAAAATGAAAAGACACTCTGCTATTATTTCCCAACTTTCCCTTCCGCTATCACGCATCTCGAAATCTATAGATGAATGATCTTTGTACGCAATTTCTTTTAAATCACGTATTTTTTTTGGTTAATCAGATTTACAACTGAGCTGATCCAGCTGTGAGTGAATGTGTGTGTGTGTGTTTGTGTCACCGGTAGACATTCCATTTTAATTGGATAATACTGTGATACAAAAGTAATTCAATGAAGGAACTAAATTGGTTGATGATCTCGGGGAAGGGGATTTTAAGTGCCTTTTTATGTTCTTTTTATATTAACCAAACTCACAACGCAGAGAATTTCCATATATTAAAGACGAACAATATGAAGGCAGAATAGAAAAAAAAGGTAAAATAATATCAGAGTCTTTGAATCAAAAGTGTAGATGGAAAACAAGATCAATATTGAAATCGATAAAGATTTTCCGTATATTTTCTATTTTGTATTCCATTCAATTCCTCGTATTGTATTCATGTCAGATTTGTTTCAGAGCTTTAAAGCATTCCTCCTTTGAATATTTTATACTATAAACTGTTTTCCCTGTGTTGTACCCACTAATTTTTTTAATGTGTACATCCTGGGGAAAATAAAATACACAAGTAGAAATTAGGAAGACAAGCTCTCTGTACTTTCAACAAACTTACTTTGTACATATTTGTATACATATATTTAAATTTGAGACAAATTTCTGGATACTTGGAATGAATTGTATCGGCTCTCGAGGAGTACTTGATGAAATGTTGCATTCCAATTATGTAATTGTGATTGCACGTTCTCTCTCGCGTTTCGGGAACAATCTTAATGAGTTTAAATTGGAGCAATTCCAGGATTTTCTTGACAAATTGTACACACAGACATATACAAAACTGAATTATGGATTTTATCATTCAAAAGATCAATATGTTCGTTTTGAAATTGTTATATTGGTAAGACTGAATGAAAAGGAAGGAGATCTTTTTGAGTTGTTGACTAGCAACGACAATACTTTATTTATGAAATTGGCCAAAGTTGAAAATTAGATATTACGCCGATTTACAAGCAGAATCTATACATTTGTAATTTCATGATATGCTGGTGACTACTCTACAACTCTACACACACACACATACACACACTCACACTGACAAATGACATGGAAATGCTTTTTCACGGAGTTAAATCCTCTATATAATATATGCTTAATCCTCTCCCTGGATGTTTGTTAGCGAAGGAAATCGTCCACAATTTCTCTCTAGCGTAAATTTAGCACACTCGTAAATTTCTTATTCTCTTCTGTGATTTTAATATGGTTGTACATATGTTCTCGCCTTCTCTTTCTCTCTCTCTCTCTCTCTCTCTCTCTATCTTTCTCTTTCTCTCTCTAGGTTTTCCCTCAGGAAATCCCAATTTTCTTGGTGGAACAACGAACTCTATTGTACAGGACTGATTCATACTACGTGTCTAAAATAATATCATTGGTAAGTCTGAATCTTTCTATTTCTCTTTCAAGGAGACTACACGTATATATGATCTCTCTCTCTCTACTTGCTCCTGCTCACTTTCTCATTCATTCTCTCTCTCTCTCTCGCTCTCTCTCCTCTCGTGTGCCGCAACAAGGGCCAGTTTTTGATATTATGCAGATAAAGTTAAAGAAGTGACTAGAAGCGAGTGAGACATGGTCGGTCGCAAGAGTAGACTTTCTACAAGATTAATAGTAAGACCCGGAGTATTTGTCGTATGTATAGAGATCGAGTGAGAGCGAAGGAGGAAATGAGAGAGAGAGAAAGAGAGAAAGAGAGAGAGAGGAAGGGAGAAGTAATATTGATGACAAATGTTTGGCCATGCTGTTTTCAGATCCCTGCATTCATAATTGAGCCTTTCCTATTCACTTCAATTGCATACTGGTACATTGGACTTCGACCAGACATTTACGCCTTTTTCCTGACAGCTCTCTGTATCATCATGACAGCTAATGTGGCTTGTGCTTATGGTATGTGCTTTTAAAGTAATTCATTTCTCATCAGATCCATTTGAGAAAATAACAACACATGCTCCATATGTGCACTCACTAAATGACTAATGTAAAATAAGTGCACACTAAGAACTGTTTAAAAAGATGGAAGACAAAAGCCTCAAAAGCTTTTCAATGTGTGCCATTGTATTTCCTTTATTATCTGTATTTGTATTGTAGAATCATTGTGAAAATAATGTGGAATATTTTTGAGTTTTTTTTTTTGGAGTATTTGGAGTTGACATACAATAATGAAACTCAATTGGTGATTAATTAATATGGTAGATTGTTTTTGTATAAACATGTGTGGTGTATAGGTTGTTTTCTGTCGGCTGCGTTTGAGTCGGTGGACACGAGTATGCTGGTGATGATGCCCATTAATCAGTTGATCATGGTATCTGCAGGACTCTACATCAATATCAAGTACACATTCTCACTCATATCCACTCTCTTTTAGTTTCTATCAGTATAGAGAGACCTGTTAAAGAACTGTGGGATTTTGTGGTTTATTATTATTTATTTCTTTTGGCGTTGTAAACTTCAATTGAATTTACTCAATCATTCAACTAACAGCATGTGGCAATTGCATGATTTGATCATTCTACCATGGAATCCAAATGAACTGATGGAGTTGATAGAGTCGCTTTCCCTGAGTCATTTTTCAATTTATCTTCTCCAACAGTCTCCGGCTACTTCTGCTTGTGTGTGTAAGATTTTACGAGAATATAATAATAATAATAATAATAAAAACTGCATGGAGTAGTTGGAGTTCTAGGGATTCGGATTTTTTTTAAGACTTGGCCTCTGTGTTTGTGGTGTGTGTAGATTGAGAGTATATTTCGTGCAGTCTCAGTAGTCTCAGAAACTGTATGCCTTTGCTCTGCACAACTGTATCGTATGTGGGAATGTACACTATTGCAATATAAACTCAAGTCAACTCATACGATATAAAATGTCATGTGTCCATTTGGTGGGAAATGAATGGTTGGTGAGGACCAAGACGGATTTGATGGTTTTGTGTGTATGACTTTAACTGTGAGTTTGTGTACCTATACGTACTTGTAGATATATGTGGGTGTGTGGCTTTTGGCTTTTCCACCGGGTAGATCCTCCATGTTGTGCATAGTCCCACATTATAAATTCCGATAGCTCTCTTTCATTTTCTCTCTCTTCCTTTCACTCCGATCATAATTTCTGAACAGAAACGAATTCCAATGAGTCGATTTCATCTCTCTTGTGAGTGAGTTTGTGTGTCTGTGTATTTGTGTGTGTGTGTATTTGTGTGTGTGTGTGGATGGTGCCGTTTACCCTGACTGGCATATCAATGAATAATTTATGACCTGCAATCCTAACATTGTAATTCTTTGGTGACGGTCTGAACCATGTCTAAGCCTTGATATACTGATATTTCTATATCCCTCAAGTATTCGCGGCTATCTGTATGTGCAATGCGAACCCTATAACTCTAACTCCTTCCTTCGCCATCTTTCCAATTCCGAAAAATGACGCATAGTTTATACATACATAGTTTATATAAATACTAACGAAAGATTTGAGTATATGAGAATATGAGTAATCCAACAATAGAGTGCTTTGTGTAATTTCAACACTGAACCACACATTACCTCAAATTTTATCAAAAATTATTATTTCATTTCCTCCTAAAAATCAGCTCAGCCTGAACCGAACGCTCTTCTTTCTTTCTTTCCCCATTTCCCCATTCATGTAGACTACACCACACAAGTTTGAGTAAAGAAAATGGTTAACTTTTCTACACTGATTTGATTTTAGATTATGACTCGCATAATTTACACTCGTGAGGTTCTTGAATGAATATCTGTATGACTATATATGTACTATGCACATATACGATATATATAAGATATACCGTAGATTGAATTTGAATTGAATTCAAAGTGGAGTGCGTACTCTTACACACCTTTTACACTTGCTCTCACTGCTTTCTCTTCTCCTCCTAAAACCTCTCTACTCTACATAATTCTGAACTGACACTTGAGCTAAATGAAACTACCACCAATGATTGAAAATATACATATATGTGTGCACTGTACGTATATGAATATTAATTTCCTTCTTATTTTTGTGCATGTGTGTAGGACCATCCCGATCTATTTGAATTGGGTAAAGTACATGAGTTGGATGATGTATAGTAACGAGATATTGACTCTGATTCAGTGGGATGGCATTAATTCAATTGGTATGTGAAAAAACAACAATTTTTCTTCATTTCCCCAGACATTTGGAGTGTCAATAAATGATACATTGCTCGAATTCTGAAAGATTCCCTACTTAGATTCCTTAACGACACGATATAATTTATATGTGTGTACGTTTTTATGCTCAATTTCAATGCATGTGTAAATATTCATAAGATTGATGATGATGCTGCGGTATATGTAGAAGTTTGAACTTAAATGGATTTTTTTTAATGCGTTGGTGTGTGTGTGTTAATGTATATCGTAGATTGCAAGAGCAACGGGACGAAAAAGGATTTGCCTTGTCCTAAGAATGGGCAGGAGGTCATTGAAATGCTCGGATTCTCTAATGATTTGTATTCGGACTTGATCATACTTGGAGTAAGCATATACAATCCGCGTTTTTTTTTTTCATTTCATATTGTGACTAAAACTAAAAAATATAATTGTGGTATTGGTACAGATATTTAGGATGGATTTATTTAAATAATTACAGGCAATATTCGTGGGTCTTCATCTTGTGGGTTTCATTTCTCTGTGGTTACGGAGTCGTTCAGCTTGTAAGCAACAGCACAAGTCCAAGTAAATATGGTATACATATAAATATATTGGCTCATATGAGCAAGAAGAGCTGTCAATTCTAATAGTAACAAACTACATAATAATTACTGTATTTCAACATTCCTCCTTTCACAAAGCAAAAGCAATCGAAATCGGAAATTCTCATGCGTACGATCTTAATATCTTTTTTTCTGTATGGTCGTCGGAATGTGATGTTTCCCTTCTCAGTGTGAGCTCAACTTTGTTATGAGATTATACATATACACAGATATAGAGAGAGCAAGTTCAAATGCTCACGTACCAACATTGATTTTGATAATCGCATCTACATTGTAATTATTTCCGCCAAATTGCCTTGTAATTTTGTCAACTTGAGTGCAAATTAAATGTTGTATTCTACATTTATTCTAGTAGTGGTAGAACTATAGTATAGTATAGTTTACCATGTGTTGAAATTCCTGTATTATTATTTATAGTAGTAGTTCTATACATTTTGTACATATCCTATCCGGAGCTATCAGCTTCCAAAATTATGTACAGCCTACAAAGGACTTCACATTGTGTACCAATGACGCCCGATGAATAAATGTACACACAAATTGTTGATCAATACCAAAAAAAAATAAAAAAAAATAGGACTCCTTTTTTCTTTCACCATGATGATAAAATATGCTATAGTAAAAATGCACCAACTTCATAAATATAGTCATCCTAAATGGAAAACGTGAAATGAAATAAAATAAAAGTTAATGCATGCTTCTCATATTTAAAGACTTTAATAGTTTTTCTTTCACAAAAGAGAGATTCCTGGTTACTTTCAAGAATTCACGGTCTTTGACTAATTATATTCATTTCGTTACCATGCGACCAATGCCTTCTGTACAATGTACCTACAATAAACTTTCTCCTCCGCTAGCTATATCTACATTCATAAAGTCTTCACAAAGTAATATATTTATATGTAGCCAAGTAGCCATGGATATTTATATGTAATTAATGCAAATCTAAATCAATCTTACAATGAATATTCCTCTAGTGTGATATAATTCCATCACATCTGAAGGACAAAATGGTACTTTCACGCATGCATTTTATGGAGATTCTGAAATATACATGTAGGAATATACCAACATACTCTTCACTATTCTCCATTGATAAGTGCATACGATAGATATACACATATGATGGCCATTTGTGTGTGCTCTGTGCTCTCTCTCTATGTTCTACATCTACATCTACACAGTCACGTTTGTTTTTCTCTTTCCTTGTAATCATGAATATTTAAATCCGTAGAACGGTCTGCAACAAATTTATTATGTTTTCAAGTGTTATCTAGAAATACATATTACGTTCACGTGGACAGAAAATAAGGTTTTCCACTCAAATGTTTCTAGTAAATTTCCTTTCCCCTTATATCTATAGGGAAATCAAAACCATGGACGCAGGAACAACATCTTACCATTTAACATTTACAGTTTCTGTAAGATGCGTACCAGAAACATGTGTGTATTCTGTGTATTCAAGTATTCATGAATCATATGATTGTTGAACAAAGCAGTTCACCTTGGGTTTGATGCGTGCATGAGTAAAAAATGCCGAACGTAGTTTTCCTTGATTGCAGCCAAGACTGAGAGTTTTTTAAGTCTGCCGAAAAAAATTTCACGAAATTCGCAATCAAGTAAAAAGTAAGTAATAATAATAATAATAATAATAATAATAATAATAATAATAATAATAACAAGTTAATTATACCGTGTTATTTCATTGTAGCTGTAAATGTTTTTTTAATTAAAACATGTGCATAATCTAGGAATAACTACAGACGTTGTGTTTTTAACTAGTGAGATATTTAATTAAAGTGTATTTGTATTTGTGAAATATATTTTGTACACGTGTGTTGTTGGTGATTTGATTTGTAAAAAAAAAAAAAAGTAAAGTAAAATGCAGAAACTTGGCTCGTTGGTGCATAAAAATACTACAAGTTTATTATCCACGTGTGAGAATTGTTTAAAATGGGAAAGTGGTTATTATTTTGGGAAAAGAAAACTGTCTTTTACGACGACACCCATATTTTATGTGAATGCGTCACCTCATATAGGACATTTGTATAGTGCTCTCCTCGCCGACTCATACAATCGATTTGTAATTTTGCGAGGAGACGAAGAAGAAGAAGGTAAAAGAAAATCTTTCATCTTCTCGACGGGTACGGATGAGCATGGAATGAAGATTGAAAAGGCAGCAAAGGGAGCGGGTCGGTCCGAGAAAGATCATTGTGATGTAGTATCAAATTCCTTTCGTCGCATGTGTCAACACTTTGATGTAGATTTTACACATTTCATTCGGACAACTGACGACAAGCACAAAGCCGCCGTTTCTCATTTCTGGGTGAGTAATAAAAGTAGTCAATGTACTTTGATGATCAATGATATTCCAATTTCGAATATAGTTAGGGCTATCAATAACATGTAGAAAAGAAAAACATGTGTATTCCTCCTATGACAAGGAACTACGTCGTGAATAGACCACGCAATAGAAAACTGTAGATTTTAATAATAAAATGCCGACAAATACCGTAAACTATCTGTTGAATAAATAGTATGGAACAGGAATGTTAAACTATTATGAAAAAACATACTATGGTATTGGTATTTGCTTTTACATTTACTTTTACCTACCTATTAAATGTAAGAATCGAGGAAGAATGATTCACCTCAAAGAAAGAAAAAAAAGTAGAAAAGACAAGTTGACAAAGGGAACTGGAAATACTTTGAGAATTTTAGTATTCTGACCTATATAGTCCATAGTACACGATGATATGTATGTATATAATAACGATTTTATATGTGTGTACATGGCAGATGAAGTTGGAAGAAAAAGGGCATATCTACAAATGTCACTATGATGGTTGGTATTCCGTTCAAGATGAGTCTTTCCTTCGGGACTTTCAAGTTAAAGACGAAATTAGGCAAGATGGTAAAGTTCATAAAATTTCTACCGAGTCTGGTCATCCCGTAGAATGGTGTAGAGAGGAAAACTACATGTTTAAATTAGAAAAATTCGTTCCTGACATTATAAAATGGATTGAGACTGGTACATTCATTGTTTTTTAACTTTCTATATATGTTTGTAGTGTTTGTACATACCATGTATTTGATATCATAAAGTTACAGATTGTATTTACTATGTAAGCGATGGTTCTGTTGTACATGTATGTATGTGACTTGATTGGAATACTTATAGAAAATCCTATCCTGCCAGCCAAGTTTGGTTCAATAGTGATCAACTGGCTAAAAGAAGGACTTCAAGATCTATCAGTTTCTCGTCCACGATCTCGTTCTTCTTGGGGGATCCCCGTTCCAAATGATGAAAGTCAGGTCATCTATGTGTGGCTCGATGCTTTGATAAATTACTTAACTGTAGCTGGTTACCCTGAAAACTATAAGTGGCCGCCTTCCGTTCACGTTGTCGGCAAAGACATACTCAAGTATTGATTTTTTTTTCATCTGTGGGTTAGCGATAAATTCGTTATTGATCAAAATCTAAAGTGAGAGTGTGTACACGGGGGGAAAAATGAGTTAGTTTGTCTTCTTAACCTCTTTTTCTCCTGTTCCACTAACATAATATGTCATGTGTGAAGGGTTTTAATCATTTTCACCTCTCATAATCCTTTACTATTCCTTTTCCTCGCTCGTAAAATTACATCTTGGAGACATATAGACGTATAAAGGGAAAGAACAGTTTTGTCAATATACTTAATTGAATTTCGTTATAGTGTACTGAAAAAGTTCAGAGAAAGGTTTCCTTCTCCACACATTCATAGACATTGTATATTAATTATATTATCATCATTTAAATATTTCATTTAAATTTCGTAAAAGGCTTAACGTTGTAAACAAGACTTGGAATGTTTAAAAAACAGGGAAAAGGCATTCAATTTAATTTACAAGTCCTCTGATGGCATTAAAATAAAATGAATTCTATATTCTTTTACTCGTTTTTTTTAAAGATTTCACGCAATTTACTGGCCTGCTTTCCTTATGGCTAACGGATTAGAATTACCACGACAAATTCTTTGCCACTCGCATTGGACAATTGATAATGTTAAAATGTCCAAATCACTGGGGAACGTTGTCGATCCATTTACATTAAAAGATCGGTTTGGTCCAGAAGCGGTTCGGTTTTTTCTGCTCAGCCAGGGCGTGCCTCATTCGGATGGAAGTAATTAATTACATTTATATCTACAATATTATACATTGAATACACACTGACACATGTTATTTGATATGCATCATGTATAATTATATCACGAGCACTGGACAGTAATTCGTATATATGTAAGTGTGAATGTGTAGCTATATCCCTTTTAACACATTAGATTTCAATGAAGATAAAATGATCCGTATGGTCAACATGGTGTTGGCAGATACACTTGGAAATCTTCTCAGTCGCTGTACTTCCGTAGCCCTCAACCCTAATCAGATTTGGCCAGAATTTAATTCAGAGTCCTTGAAAATGCTCCCAGAAAATGGTCAAAACCTAAAGACTGCTTTGGAGAGTTTACAGGGTAAGAAGTGAAATTAATTTTAATGGAAAAACGTGTTGAAATAAAACTTTGACTATAGAGAGAGAGAGAGAGAGAGAGCGAGAGTCTGTCATAAGCTGTCCAAGTAGTCGACTTCTTTTGTTTGCACGTTAGAGTTGTCGGGACTGGAGACTCGTTGAAATTGTAGTAGAATAGTCGAGTATTAAATTAGAAATTTATAATGTTTTTACCATATTTTTCATCTGGCTCTTTATAGAAAATGTTGAAGCAAGTTACAAAGAATTCAACTTTTATCGTGGCATTGAGCAGATTGTAGCTGTTCTTAGAGTTGCTAATTTGTTTGTGCAAGAGGAAAAGCCATGGGAGCTAGTCAAATCGTCACCCCGTTGTCCCAAGCTCCTTTGTATGATAAGTCTAGTTCTTGAAACGTTACGAGTCTCGGGGATTCTCCTCTGGCCTATTGTTCCATCTTTGTCGACATCACTTTTAGGTAACGGTTTTTTCTTTTTCTTCTTCCCGTCGTCTGTCCGTCCTTCCTTCCATGCCCTATACTTGCTTTCACATGAATCTATTTTCTTGTCTTGTGATTAATGGGACATCTTATCTCATTTTATTTATCTGTATGTAGATCGGCTTGGTATTTCTCCGGATGACAGGAGTTTGAGTAATATTCAACCTTTTATGTGGGAAACAACATTTGATGAAAAAATTTTAGGTGTAAATCCAAAAAGGTTTTTTCAAAGAATAAAAATTTAATTTTCAGGCGTTACTTGAATTTTTGTTGTAGAGATTTCAATATTTAATTTTTTAAATAATCCAAGAACCTGCATTAAATCTTGTGCAAAACGAAACTTTTTTCGTGTGTCGGACATTTATTTTTGGTGCATGAATTCAACTGCTCATAAATAATAAGTATCTACTGCACCATGTCGATTTTATTGATATTATTATTATTTTCAATTATTTCCTGATCATTCAAAAGTTTTGTACTTTAACACGGTATAATGAAGCCACTGTTTTATTGTAGATTTGAGTTGAAAAGAAACTTGGTTATTAGTTTTTAATTTTCGTATCGAATACATAGATTAGTAAATAAATGTAAATACGATTGATCAAATGTCACAACTTTAAAAGACAAAGAAATCATGTGGACAATACCCTATGAACTGTTTTTTCTACTTAATTGTATGGTAGCTTATATTTTTTTAGTAGAAACTTGCTCTCTCGTGGATAAAGATACAGTTTATATACAGAGAAGAATTAAGAGACAATAAACGAATAAACGGATTAATAATAATAAAGAGAGAACTATAAAATGGGAGAACAAGTTGAGTAAACTAGTGTTACAAGCTTTAGTACTTGAGTTTATAAAAGTTTCATTTGTATATATAGGGAAGAGCATAAAAACAAAATAATAAAAAGCTCTTGTGAATTCTGCTGGCTGATGATAGAAAAAGCAAATGAAAACAAATAAGTTTTGCAGTTTATTTGGAACACATATATATATATAAGTTGGGTTTTAAAAAGAAAAAAAAGGAACGAAGTTGTGCAAATAAGACAATGGTTATTTGTAGAAAATGGAATGCAAATTAAATATTTAGAGAAGCCCATGCAGGAATGACTTGAGTGACGTTTTTTTATTAGAAATTCGAGGAAAATACATCATTTCTTTTGTGTTAGGTAAGTCACAGATAAGTAAACGGAGAAAGCTACATATATAAGTACAGATATATATAGATTGTAGATAGAAGGGTAAAAAAAGGAGTGATGCAAGAGTATAAAAGGGGAGAGAAGAGCATATGATTTATTGGTATATGGGACTATTTCGGTGGAGTCCCATGCTATATACGGTGAAACGAGGAGTAGAAAGCGGAATGAGCAAATTTGCAGTACGTTTCATCATGGAGAGGAAAAGGAAATGATCAAGGCGAATGAAAATTAGGGATTGTGCTTTTATGTCTAAGCAAATTCATGTGAATAGCATTGTCAATTCCCATTATTAGATGTGAGACAGTGAGAGAAAGAGAGAGAATTGAATGACAGCAAAAGGAGATGAAGTAATAAGGGAAATGAGAAATTTTATTTGATTTTTTAAAAGAAGATATATCTATATTCGTTTTACTAAGATGTATTTTTAGGTCATGAGGAATTGGGCGGATTTAGCCAAGCTAAGTATGTACAGAGAAAGACGTTCCACGTCATTTGAAAAGAGTTGTATGATTGACTAATAATTTAATTTTCACTTTCAAATGTGAAAATGAAAGTAAGAGGTACTGTAGTATTTGATTCCAGTATTTTTATGAATTACCTCCCCATGAAATTTAATTGTTTTCCTGTTCTGCCCTTTGACTTTCAAGTAGTTTCTGATAGGCATTCACGGATCTTGCAAGCGCAGTCACATTGCCAACACCGAATCCTCGAGCACCTTTACGTTGAATCACTTCCAGGAAAAATGTATCCCGGTTGAATATTGGATAGGTGAATATTTGCATGAGGTACCTGCATATACATGCATGCATGTCAAATACGGATTTATCAGTAAATTACTTTTAACATGCATGTACGAATACGATACATATGTAAATGTACAACACAAAATCTCATACATGCTTTTCGAATGGTGGATTTTGAATTGATAGTAAAAAGAAATAGAGAGCGTATTACCTAGAAGGACTTTTGAATAAATTGTCCGGAGAGGAAAGTCTCTGATCTAGATCCAGAATGTCCTCGTCCTCCTCAAAGACATCCGCTTCCGAGTCTAGCAAGATTCCAAACTTTGAAAGCATTTCTGGATCCTCTCCCACGGCTTTGATGGAATTTAGTTGACCTATCTAGAGGGGATCCATCCTATTACAATAAGACTTTGGGAAAGGTATTGAAAGACAGATAGTAAAAGTGAAAAGAAACAGCGAGAGAGAGAGAGCATAAGGCTGTTTTTATTACTTCTGTGTAGTACGTAGGCGGAGGGTGACGGAAACGGACACCACGGTTGACCAGTTCTTGTACAGTAGCTATCATGTCTGATGTATGCAATCCTATATGTTGAAGTCCTGGACCGTTGTGATCACGGATAAAGTTTTCCACTTGTGTATTCTCTAAAAAGAGTACAAGTAAAAACAAAGTAAAGTAAAACAAAGTAGAGACACACAAAGTAATAAAATGGGCAATAGGAGACCTAGTACCTACTAAATAAAGTAATTTATTTTGGAATGAATATCTTTCTTCTTTTTCTATTATAGAAAGAGAAAAGAACCAGCGCATAACATTACTTCATGGGTTGTTTTTCTTTAATAACATTGATAAAATTATGCTACTGTCTGCTTACTTGTTGTTGGTAAAGACTCTGCAATAACAATTTTGAGTGTTTCCCAAAAAGTATCCTCCTCATCTGAGCAAGTGGAAGCGAGTCCAACTTCGGAACATTTCCAAAATTCCAACACTTTCAATCTCATTCCCACATCTTCTTCAATTACTAAGCCGTCTTCCTCTGTTTCCTGCCTGTAAAGTAACTAGCGTCAAATACTTGCGATGAAAATTTCATTACGTTTCTACCATTCATCATCTATAAATCATCATTAATTGCACGCAGTACCTATAGGTATCAGTTAATTGTATGTCATCTGACTGGGCACAACAAATGTTCCTTTAAAGTCAACCACCAAGAAAAAAGTTCTTTGGTGTCAACTTTGAGAGAGAAAGAGAGAGAGTCTTGTTGCCCATATATTTATTCGAATAATTTAAAATTATGCCGGTGTAGCCTGCTCTTCTAAATCAATTACACATAATTACAATTCACAATAGTCGAGTAATTGAAGAGTCACTGGCTTTAATTTTCTGCTGTGATGATGAAATAAAGTGACAAAGAAGAAAGAGCACGAGGAGCATATCGTCGGCTAAGTTCCATAACCGTGTATTATCATTTGGCCCTAGAAGGCGCATACTGAACGTTAGCATATATGAACGCGCACGCAAATTCGCCTTCTAGTGCCAACTGATAATACACGGTTATGGAAATTAACCGACGATATATGATTTCATTCTATCAAAGATTGTGAATGGGCACATTGAAATATTTCCTTTTCAAAAAAATCAAGATTGGAGCTCAAAGAAATATTTCCAAAGCTTTCATAGAATGAAACTCCACACGCATTCATTCCTTCATTCATTGATTCATTAAATTAATAAAATATATGTACATGTAATCGAATGCATGTAATATTTTGTAGTTTTTCCATGTGTGTGTCATATCGTACCTGTTGGTGATGAAACGTTTCATTTCAAAAGCCTCCTGGTACCAACGAAGTATGGAATTTGACTCGCCAATGTGACAGACTAAAGCGACATGATCAAAGTAGGAAGTTGAGCAGTATTTTTTTGGATGGCGATTGTGAATGTTGTGGTTATTGTTGGACGTTGATGTTGGGGAGAGGGATTGAAAACCGGGAAGAAACCAGCCCGTATAATTAATCTTTTCAATCAACGTGTGTATGACATTGCCACAACACGACTTGACGATAGAATATTTCACAGAACCATGATCATCAGATGTGTGGGTCGCTTCTTGCAAAATTATGCATCCCATCTGTTCTAATCGATACATACAGGTTGTCAGGTCCTTCACTTCAATTGAAATATTGAAAACAGAGTCAATGTGAGTTGTTGTAGAGTTGTTCTCATCCTCATCTTTACAACAAAATACAGTCCAGGGCTCACGGAAACTCTTGTCATATTCCCT
Source organism: Gisinianus flammeolus (assembly GCA_034699125.1). Lineage (NCBI taxonomy): Eukaryota > Metazoa > Arthropoda > Collembola > Symphypleona > Katiannidae > Gisinianus > Gisinianus flammeolus. Next base: position 3,953 of record JAIUND010001434.1, on the reverse strand, counting down.
TGTATTTTGATTTTGTTCTTTCTCATTCGTTTCACAATTATCCACTTGAACGGGATTGATCTTTACTTCATCATGTCGCCCATTACTCGTTTCAAAATTCTCACCATTACATATCCGTTTGTTCTTTCGACTGGTAATTATGAAGACTGTTCGTCCTAATTGAACCACAGACTGGTCACATAGAACTGTCTCTCTCTTCCCAACCAATTCCAATCCAAATTTTCCACACAGAGTTCTTATCACTGGTGCTGGATCCTTCACGCACATTTCAACATGATGAAGTCGGAGCTTCATCTTTTTTTATTGTATTTATTTCAATTGTAGGTACACACACAGTTCACTATATTTATTTTTTTATTATTATATAATTATGATGAAACACTGGAATCCATTCACAATTCACATACTCAACAACAGAGGATATTCAGATTTAGCCGAATGAACGTTTGCCAAGAATTTCTTTTTCCGTTCGTCTGTACGACATGTAACATGTGTATAGCTTGTTCTAATGTTATATAGTTGAATATTACTTTATCGATATTTATTGCACAAATATATTTTTTCCAAAACTTTTGATTCTTCACAAAATGCTGCAAAAGTAAAATAGGGAATTGAAGAAAATCACAATTTGATATCCTGGCCTTTGTACTTGTATACATGCAAAAAAAAATGTTAATAGCTATAGGTAATAGTAATAGTGCATTTCCCTAGTGAGTAATTTTGTGTATTTCTGTCGGTCGTCAAGAGTCGAGAGCTACTGTTCAGTTTCTATACGTGACAACTGTTATATACCGTCCTATGCTATTTGCTGTAGTCAAGTTATATATAATTATGTGTGTGTGCTATTTCCATCCATTTCACATTTCGAGACAACGTGTCTGTCTCTACCCTGGGGTCTCTCTCTCTCTTTCTCTCTCTCTCTCTTATTCTCTCACTTTTACGTTATCTATTCCCCACATACATACTCTCTTAGATACTCTCTCGCTCATCATGTTTTCTCATTCGTAATTTTCTCAATGCTATTTCACTTTTCACTGTACAATAGAATTATCTGTATTTGAATTTACTTAGCTATTCATGTGTTTTACACAATGTTTTAGCCTACTTGAGAGTGTACTTGACCCATTACTACTATCCACTAACAATAAGGAGGTCTCTATGTAATTTCATTCCCCTCGACAAGGTATTTCTTGGGTCCGGTCCGGGTCCATACTGGGAAATCCTAATTGTGTAATGTACGAGGTTGATCGGAAAGTTATGCGAGTTGCATATATCTTTTGATTGAAATGAGATACGACGCAGTTATTGTAGTATGTACGAGAGGAGCATGAAGCAATGTCACATGGAAAATTACAAGCAATTTGGATTTGTAGTTCAGTAATTATAGTTTATAGTCGTCTGAATTTTTACAGATCAGCCAAAAAATGGAATTTTTGAAATTCGCACAACGAAATGTGATGAGACTTTTTGTTCTTACAAAAGAACAAGCCAAAAATAATTGCTGATAGTCTGACCCTAATAAGTAGGGACCGTGACCTTTCTTATACTCAAGTGGCAAGATGGTTTCAACGGTTTGAGGGGGCACAAATGAATTTTGAATTTTGCAATTAAAATTTTTAATCACAGTTGAGGATTCGTTAGGAGAAATATCATCCCTATTGAGCATCACTGCCAGGGCCCCCAAGCATAATATCCCGATCTGAAATTTGAAAAATATTTACGAGGGGCAAAGTTACGAAACGACGAATTGTCGAATCAATCGCAAAAATCCGCGGTTGAAAACAAATTGCCTTTCTTCCGCATTTCCAGACACCTTAAGGGAGTGAGCCTATACTTCTCACACAACATGGTTTTCGGCCCTACTCTTACCCCCTGCAACCGTTCTCTTCTACCTCATTCCAATCAAAAGTTATCCTACAACTCGCATAACTTTCCGATCAACCTCGTATATGAGTACGCGGATTGGAACTATAGGAAACATCCATACGAACCATATTATATGATTTTACCTATAGTAAAGTAACTTGAGATGTTCTCCTGTCTTGTTTACACAGTCCCAACTTTCCTCATGTGATAATTAATGAAAATGGCATGAAGAAAAATCCAATAAATTTAATTAAATATCATGTTTGTTATTTTCCTTTGAATATAGTCAAAGAGACAGAAGACAGGGGCGTCTTTTGAAGTTTATTTAACATGGGCACTAAGGCTTTACCAAAACGTTGCGTGTCAACCCGCAACCCGTTGGTCGACCCGCAATTTTCGATTTTATGCGCAAAATGCGTTTTACAACATTTGGAACCTTTTTCTAATTTTTTTGAAAAAAAAATGAATTTTTGAATTTTTTTTTTTTTTTAAAAAAACGCTGCAAATGTCGTAAAACGCATTTTGCGCATAAAATCGAAAATTGCGGGTCAACCCGCGCGGGTTGCGGGTCCAAATCAACTCGCTAGTGAGCCTTAATGGGTACGGACTGGCAATTGAGTAACAGGATCAAATCATTAGTAATTTTCTTTGATACTACATTAAAATTTTCAATATTTTCTCATGCGTGTGTACTAGTAGATAGTTTTTAGTTTGACTGTTGTACACGTAACATAAAAAAATATCACTTTATTTTTGCTTTTTGCACAACAGAGCTATGGGGAGTTTGTAGGGGAAATTTTACGTAAATTGTGAATGGTAATTCATGTCTCTCAGAGTTTGTTTTTTGTTTTTTACATGGTGTTATTTGTTTGACACATGAGTACTCATTATCACTTTTAGATATTGATGGGGGACGAGCGTTGTTGGTACATATTTGAGAATTGAAAACTACATAGTACTTTAGCATAATGTTATGGGCATATTGTTCTCTGTATTGCATAAATGTTTAAGAAATAAAATTTAAGCCACTGATTGTGAGCACGACCAATACCTACAAATCCTTTGGTCTTGAGAACAAAGAAAATGAATCTTTCATCAGTCGCTGTATGTATATATAATGATAGAAAAGCTTTGACGATTACTTGACTTTAAAGATTCTTAGTATAAGGACCTGTAATAATCATTTCGAGGGTGTAAAAGGAAGATAGGGAAGGTAAATTAAAGAATTAATGAAGATTCGATAACAAAGAACCTAATCTAAATACTAATACAGAGTACAAAAGGTGCGTACATCTAAAGCTATTTAAATACTATCACACAATGACTGAAGAACAGAGATGTGAAGATGAGGAAAGTTTTCAAAGAGAGTCTTCTATTCTCTTAGATCATAAATTAATTTACAAGTCAATAATGGACACATGAAAGGATTCTCGTGTAGGTATATTTAGACTAGAAATTAAATGGTAAACGTTGTCGACAGTCAATGAGCAAGAAAAACAAGCGACGAGTTGGTCATTTGACGCCACACCATGAAAATTCAATCATTTATTTAGCCTCTCGTTTCATTATTATTATTATTATCATTCGAGCCTGTTCCATGAGCATCCCTACTTTGCTTAAATATTCTAGTGAACTCTCAATTAAAATATGGAGAGAACTCATCAGACTGCCTCCAGCGAAGCCTTCGAGTTTTGAATGGGAAATGAATACTGTGAGCATGAAATCATTCGTATAGTATGTGTAGAAGAGTCTACAGAGGACAGAGAGACAGAGAAAGAGAGAGAAACGAGCTTAAAAGTAAGGCAAGAGAATTCCTGGTCGATCAAAATTCACAATTACCAGACATGGTTTGTATGGAATCTCAAAAGAAAATACCTTTTATCCATATTTCATCTACAGGGAATTTGAATAGAGACCTATCTGAAAGTAGATCAGTTCTTGGCACTTTCCAGTGGCTTCTTCTAGACTTATTTAAAATGAAGAGTGAACGTAATACTTGACGTTTTAATCACACGATTCAGAATATAACAGATAGCGGTCTGGCTACTGCCGCTGTAGGAGAGAAATGGCGAGACTTTTAGCCACTT
>JAIUND010001433.1:0-35823 GCA_034699125.1 Gisinianus flammeolus | reverse complement strand
TTTTGAAATATTCAAATGCGTGGCATATTCCCACTCCAACTCTCTCTTTAACCCTTTACTTTCTTTTGGATGATTTTAACTTGGATGAATTGATTCATCCAAGTTGTGCAATCTCCCTATTGCTTCGAGTCCAGTCCAGTTGGAATATACATAAATACAGAATATAGCCGATATTATAATATAGACATGCTTTGACCAAACAAATTGTAATTAACTCAGATTACTCACATAATAAATAATATATTGAATATTGAAACAATCTTTCAATATATCTAGTATTACATTTTACTTTTACTTGTGAAGTCGTCCTACATATCAATAAATATTTTGTATAGTTTCTTATATATAGTTTCTATCATTTTATCATAAATATATACTTAATCGACTTAATCCCATAATGGCTTCAAGATAAAGGTATTCGAGTTAAAGAACATCGGAGACTTGAAAACTACTAATACAAATTAAACAAAACACAAGGATTTGATTTCATAAAACTGCAACAGGTTTTCTAGCATGCAAATTGAGTTAATAAAATATTATTGGATATTAATTAAAGGATATTTTAATGAACTTTGAAATGTTCATTTGAGGTAACACGTTCACCGCTGTCTTGATTGTTTCATGAACACGTTTATGTTCTTTTAGATTAAAACTATAATGAAAAATCATTTAGTCAAACAGAGCATATGCCTCTCTTTTCATGAGAAACTCTGTCGCTCTTTCGCACAAATGTTTTGTCACATTTGGAACATTTGTGAGTCGGAGGCTCATGCCATTTCATGTGTTCCCTCAGATTTCGGCTTGCAACAAATCTTTTTTGACAAATATTGCACTCAAATTCTTTCACATCTGAATGGATAGCAGTGTGTCGAATTAATAAACCTGATTTGGAAAATACTTTGGCACAAATATTACACTGGAATGGAAGACCTGATTTAGCTGTCAAATTTGTACTGGACTCTGAAATGAAAAAATAAGTCAAGTTATTTAAAAAATAATCAATGGACTAGTAGGTATTTACTAGTTGCTTACATGGTGTAAGCATTTTAAATAACTTACTTTTCTTTTGGCTTTGTTTTTTGGCTTTCACTTGTTTACTTGCCGAACCTGTCCTGGGTTCTGAAATGGAAAATGATGTAAAAATAAAAATCTGGTTAACAAATCGCTAAAGAATTTTAAAGTATATGGAATCGATGGTGATAATTGATAAGAGCTAAAAAAATTAAAACATGTACGCCTTTTAAATAACTTACTTTTCTTTGGACTTTGTTTCTGGACTTCCACTTGGACTTTAACTTCAGACCTTATTTTCTTCTTATTCAGATGAAAAAGGACAGTTGAATCAGATTCATTACTCAAGCTATCACAATCATTATTGTCTGGATCTTCGACCTCGTCTACGTTTTCGTCATCTTTGACCACTTCTTCATTTTCATCATCTTTGACTTCGTCTACATTTTCATCTTCGACTTCGTCTTCATTTGTACCATCTTCGACTTGCTCTGCTCTTTCATCAGCTTTCCTCTTATCTTGCATTTCTTCATCTCCATCAAGAAAGTCACCATCACAGTTCAAATTTTCGGGTACTACTAACTCCCCATCATGGCTCTGTTCTATCCAACTTTGAACACGATCATCCAACTTTCGCCTTCTGACCGTTGGCACCCTTTTCCTTTTCTCATCAACAACATCCTTGTTTTCAATGACTGAACTTACTGTGGATGCGGCACATGTATTACGTCCATTTGATTTGGTAGGAATACTCCGAGTAGGTGTTGAGCTTGGAGTCATTATTGAATATTCGTGCTCTCCCAAAAAATTCAACATCCTTCGAGCTATAAAACATTTGTTATAATAATAAAACATTTGTTAGTTTGTACGCGTCCAAGCAAAGATTTTAAATATTATCTTTACGATTATGTACATGTACATATTATGTATTACGTATACAGCCTCAATCTATGTTTACATAAAAACTTACACATCTCACTCTCTGCCAGAACATCATAATTAAGCTTCCTGTCTCGCTTCAGCTCCAAGTTTCTTCTATAAATATTAAAATAATCAAATATTACAAATTATTTTGAAATTATTATATCCCTCACAACTAGGTAGTTAGGTACTCATTATGTACAGCTACTTTAAAAAGGATGACCTTATAATGTAAAATGTACTTACTCGGAATTGCTTGCTTCCGTAAAGATGCTGGATGTTGTTTTGCTGACTATTGGTTGCTCTTCCACCGCCGCTATAATTCAATTGAATATAATTCAAAATAGATAGTCAATCATTATATGGTGTAACAATAAGGTCATTAAGTATGATTTAATTTACGACCATACACACCTGCTAATTTGGACTCGAGTCCATTAATTTTATTTTGTGCTCCTTGTAACTCCGCACCTAAAGACTCAAGTTTGTTCTCGAGCGTTGAAATCTTATCTGTCTCTGTTAAATAAATTTAAATATTTGTAATACACATGGACCGAAAAAGTTAAACGTGTGGTCATTTAATAACTGGGGTAAATAATATTAACCTAATATGTAACTTACGGGTTGATATAAATTCCTCGTGATGATTACATTTCATTTGAATACATTCAAATCGATCTTCCCACCTCTTATTGTTAGTACTATTGTTAGTACTATTTGCTAATTTCTTTATCCTGCGTTTTAACTCCAACTCTAATAATTCCACTTTACTCTCCAGCTCTGAAATCTTATCCGTCCCTGTGTTAAATGAATTTAAATGACGAGTGAATACTTATTTACAGTATTTTACTTAATTATCTCACTTTGACTTATCTCTTATTACATATTAGTCTTTAACTTACGATTCAATATAGTTTCCTCGTCCGGATGGTTACATTTATTTTCTTGAAGCTTTTCAAATCGCACTTCCCAAGTCTTCAAACTACTCTCTAATTGCATTACCTTTCGTTTTAATTTCCCAATCGGCATCTTTGGGATCTTCTTTGATCGAGTCGACATGTACTTAGTTGGTACTTAATGTAAATCTATACAGGTTAATTGGGGACTCTCCAATGAAGAGTAAACTACAAACTACAAATTAATCATTAATTTTTGCTCACACACCACATGGCAATTTGGCCGGATAGCAATAATTTTCCTTTTTCCTGAGCCTGAACAAACGTATTTGAAAGTGAAACCTCGTGCGATGGCACATTCAAACTTTTACCCACTCAAACCTGAGTGAACTTTCGATGAAAAGTTTATGCATAAAATAATCCTGTACACACAAACCACGGAGTTAAATAATAATAATAATAATAAACTCCGTGACACAAACAATCAAACAAACAATTTTAAATGCCCGTAGATTTTTTTGGCATATTTATTGATTACACCAGTGAATACATAATATTTACATACTGATTCTGAGGTTTGAGTCAATGATGACTCTGTAATTATCACATAAATATTTAATATTCACTTTTCACTTAAATTATATTTAAAATAGAGCAACTAAATACCTTATTATTATTATATATTAGGTACTTCCATTCCATATAAAGTCATACAATTCCGGCGATCGAGAAACATACTTCATATTTACATATTAGGCATTTACTCTCGATCCAGATGGGATCGTTGAAAAATTGTCTTTCGATGAAAAAAAACTAAAATCAACTTTTTATCTGGATCGAGAGTGCTTATAGGAAGCTTAGAAGGCGACTCTAACAATACTTAAGTTTAGATAATCCGTATACTGAAACTCAACTTAACCTTTCAAAGTCCTTCTATACAACTACTTACTCCAATTAAAATTTTGAACTTCGTCAAAACAAAAGGATTTTATTGCACTATACAGATGAGCGTTGAAACTATTTTAATCGTTGTTGCCATTTCTCTTGAATTGTTTAAAGCAATATTTCGTTGAAATTCAGGTAATTGGGGGTGTTGTTTTTTTTTTTTGAGAAGGTAATAATGATGGCTCTCTGCATAACGAATAATTATCCGATTCTGGGTAAAACGAGACGAAATAATTACCAAATCCAACATGCACATACTAAATAACTCATTCACTATATACATGTGTATAAAATTAAATTAACGAATACATTATTAATATCAGATGAGCGGTCCACGGTTTTCTAGGAATCAACTGACTCAACTTGGGATATTATATATACCGAGCATATCACAGTATGGTACGACAAGCAAAAGAGTTCATATATGTAATACTGTTTTATTTTCATTCATACATTATATTCTCGAGTTATTGGAAAAGAAGATATGTAAGTATACATATATGTCTAATCCACTATTAGCATTATGATGTACAATCAACTCTTTCTCTTTTCAAGATTTTCTATCTCATCATGATGTGTCTTGGTGAAAAGTTGAGTTAATCCGGACTACTATATAATTTCTCCCATTTTTTCGTAGAAAATCGGGAATCTTCATATACAGTGTATATATTATACGCACAAAAATGAAAAGAACATTTACAGTCAGCAGGATCGGAAAATGAAAAGTTTTGTGGACATGGTACTGTGCATGTGTCAATAGTTTGCATTGTCCGCTCATGAATACATTTTCTCTGTTGGCCTGTTGCATACAGTTTTCATCTGTCATGTACACATTTTTAAATTATCTTAATGCACAATGTTTTTTATGTTTTTTTCTTCTGGAGTCTTCTTTTCTACGATATATGTAATAACCCGAGAACGATGGTGGGAAATAGGGAAAGGTATAGCGCGAAGCGCTCATTTGTTCATATCATATATTTTCTTTACCTCCATATATACACAAAGTTACTTTTCAAAGCTCTGGAGTTTCCAAGTTTTGGAGTCTCTTTCTCTCTCTTTCTGTCTCTCTCTCTTGAATCCATCTACATTCTTATGACGTCAAGACTTTCCTGTCTGACGTACATTGGGATTGCGTCGGTCTCTTTCTATGAACCAATTTGACTCCACCAGCCTTGTCGTATAGTCGTACTCAATTTACACAGAGAATCCGCTGTACACAGTACATACACGTTGCCTTCATCCTCATTCTTCACTTCCAATCCCCAGTCCTCTCTCTCTCTCTCTCTATTTCTCTATGTAGATGTAATAATTTAGCCAACAAATACGCAATGCAATAGAAACAAGTTTACATGTAAAAGTAAAAGTAGTCACCGCTTCAATGCATTTCATTTGGCTTTTCATTTACATACTTGGAAATACAGAAAATATACTTATGGGTATCTGTACTCTGTACAATGACTTCATATTATTATCCCATTCCAACTGACTTTATCCGTTTCTCACCTTTTCTCTCTTTCTTTCTCTCTTTCTCTTTCTTTCTCTCTCTTTCTCTCTCTACTTTCTTTACACGCACGCATGGAATCCCTTTCACTCTCGTCAGTCTCGAATTAATTCTTTTCTCGTGTGTACACATCCACATACATACTTTTATTTACATACATACTAAAGACTCTTTAGTAAAGAGTCACAGGAGTGTGTTCAGTAAAAAAAGGACATTCCTCATCTGTATAAATTTCAACTTGTATCTTGTTGGACAAGTGTACTATAGTACTACCTATACACATGGGAGTCTATATACCCTTACACTGATTTGGATATGTACATATTACATATATGTACATGCGTCCCTTATTGGAACCTGTCAAAAAGGTTTATTCAAAATCATTTCTCATAATGTTACAATGTACAAATTCTGTATATCCATTCATTTCATGGATATACTATACAACAAACAAAGATGCACATGTATGTAGGGACGACGAACGACACAAGTATGTATACATTTTAGTTCATTTTACTAATCTTCCGCACACATTGTGTGAGTTGGTTGGGTGGTAACATGAGCCTCTCACAAATCTCTCTCTCACAAATCTCTCTCTCTCTCTCTCTCTCTCTCTCTCTCTCTCTCTCTCTCTCTCTCTCTATTCTCACTTGCTCCAGTTTTACTACTAATCTACTACTCCCAAAGTTATACATACGAGACCATCATCAGAATTGACATTATAATATTGTAGCATAAAAAGTTTCTGTATCCAAACGTTATGCGGTTTCATGAATCGTAATGTTCATGGTAAAAGCATTCAACAATTCAATTCAGTTTCTCGTGTCCTTTTCCCTTTCTCTCTCTCTCTCTCTCTCCTTTTCCCTTTCTCTCTCTCTCTCTCTCTCCTTTTCTTTCTCTCATATTCTCTGTCTCTCATGGACATGAACACGGTAAGCTTTTGAAAACTTTCGTTTTTGTTCTTGTTCCCCTCCTCCCCTCGAAGAAGAGAGTTGTTATATATATAGCAATCATCCCTTTCCTCTTCCTCTTTTCCCCGTCCTCTCGTCATGAAGTTGATAGGAGTGCGTATACAAGCTCAGTATTGTTGCATCCTTGTACACTCTGGGAGTAGTATAATATACTTTAAACTACTATACTATATTATAGTATAGTAATTTAAAGTACCTATATATCCGGCAACTTTTCTCCAGTTTGGAGAATAGAAAAACTATATACCTGAGGAAACGGAGTATGTATAGAGTTTGGTTGAGCTTGGTAGTACACATGGAAATGGGAAATGAATACATATGGAGTGAGCTCTCAAAAAAAAGCATAGACATTTATCACACAAGACGGATGGATAGCATTTCCAAAGTATATCGTATCGTCTGTTAAGTTCACAAACGAACTATAATTATTTTCCTTAATTTCGTTGACCTGCTCCAAAGGTCAAAGGGCTGAAGATGGAGCTGTGGGTCCTTCGACATTATTGTCTGCCATGACCTTTTCTGTCACCCTCAATTTTTTCAGAATTTTACCCACAAAGACGGACGCAGTAGTAATAGCATTTCCGAAAATTAAGGAAAATCGTTATAGTTCTTTTGTGAACTTAACAGACGATATACATACAATGAGCAAAAGCACAGTGGGTAATGGTAAGCCCACACTTGTCTTACTATTCTACCATCACTTACAACAACTACAGATATCTGTACAACTATACAACGAATATAATACTTACATTGTGAGCGTCTCCCTCAGTCCGTATAGCTCGTTCTCTATTATTCATTTGAAATAACGAATCTAAGGTTTCCATCTAATCTCCCACTAATAAAACAATCATCGTTGGAGACAGAAAGAGAGAGAGAGAGGACCGAGGAGAGAGTATACAATGGCCATGTTTCCCTAAACAATTCAACCTTCCCATAAAACTCAACTGCCTTTCTCGTTCTGGTCTGGACCAACTTTATAATTACACTTAATTCAAACTGATGGGCACAATTATGTACCGATATGTATAGAAATGAAATAACTGTGTGTTTTCTTATTGCTATATATTAATATTTCATGATTTGTTAATTCCAATTCTAAGTAGTTTATGGACCACAGTCTGTGTGGCTGTGGCTGTGGTAATACATGTAAAATTGTACATATATCTACTGATATTCTTGTGCATGGTAAAGAATGAACGAGTATGCGAAATAACAAATCAAATCACTACAGATATAAATTTATTATAACTTATAATTTATAATTAATAAATTAATGGACAATCGTTTTCCAGAATTCAGAAACTGACATTTTGATAATCGATTCCCTTGTTTTCCTTGGTCTACACATAAAAATTCATTTGGGTAGTCCTTTATCATCTTGTTTCATATGGAATTATGTAAAGGTTTACATTTTATGGGAGAGAGATTATATGAAGCTCACGGGCGGGCTTCAAGTCGTGTGAGAAATTAATAAAACTTGTGTCTTTTGGTCATGGACGCATTTGTAAAATTATTAAGAGAATTTTAGAGAAATGTTGGAAGAGAAAGCTATGTACTCAAGTAAATAAGTATAGGGAAGTACTCACACTTACTCACATCTACAACCCAAACTTTAGGTGAGAGTGTCTGTCTCTGTCTATTCCAAATTATTTTCTTGTCTGCTGCATTTCCAGTGTTTTCACTTATATACGATTAGTAAGTGCCTGTAACATATACAATAGTAGAGTCAAAGCGCAGAAGAAGAGATGGTAACTAATATCTAATATCTAATTTCTGGGATTCAACTCGCATGGAGATGAAACCAAAACCAAAACCAAAGGAATAACACGTTTTTGATTTCGCACTTGCGCTTAATTCCAATAAACTATACCGACTCTTTTTTATATTAGTTATGAGAAACCCTTTTTCATATGGACAAGGAAACTTTATCATCATCATGTACGTACATACACTTTACCTCTCTCTCTCTCTCTTTTTCTTCCTCCCATATTTTCATGAGTGTGGCCAAGTACAGATTAACAGATATTCAAATTCCAATGAAAACGCATCATCAACCTTTAATTATGCTAATTTAATCAATAAAAAGCAAAAGTGTGCCGTGTTAATTTTTTTCCGGGCTGTGTAAAGTGCAGAGGACGAAACAGACTACCTATGTCGTCCGGACTTTGAGAGAGTTACAAGTTATGGAAATGTTGAAAAGAACTAATGAGGGAAATTTTCAATTTTCCTATGTACAAGAATTATTAGGTCTTTTACCTTTCCAAAACCCACACAAAATGTTTACATAAAATACATGTACTGTTATAAATTCCAATGACTATAAGTACATTCACGTGATGTGTAGATGTGTACAATTATACAACCTTACATATATGTTTCTGTATGGGTGAGTATTTTATTGTAAATTTATGCCAATAATTTTATTCATTGATTTATTTATTTATTTTTGAACATATTTTTCCAAGTACAATTGCATCCAATATTTAACCTAGTTTAAATCTGATTGTAGTCTGTCTCTATGGCGTCTCACTTGGTTACGTTCTGCCTGCCTGTGAGTTCCACCGATATACATTTACATTTGTGAGTGTGTGTGTACGCTATATGAACGTGTGTGTACAAAAGAATTGAGTCAAGTTATCGTTGTCGTAATAGATGATCCTTTGCTTATATACCGTCATAACTATCTGTATAACTTGTACGGTACGGACGGTACGGTGTAAAAATATCACACACATGCATGTGTGTAGGCCAAATGACAAGCTACAGTGGTTAGTTTGTAGTTTGTAGTCTAGATATACGGATCCACTTTCCGACATACATATTCCGTATTTACCATCATGGAAAAAGAAGGATCATCTTTACTATACTAGATAGAAATGGAAGAATGAAGAATGCGTATGGGTACATGCAAAACATTTGCACACACACACATATATATATATTGGTAAATACACACAGAGGCCAAAGGCACACATGGAATGCGAAAGGACTCGGAAGTATTGTTTCGAAAGTGTATCTCTTTTTTGAATTTCATATCGTATTGTAGAGTATCGTATTTTCGGCTGGATATGATAGAATGGAACTTTGACGTAGGTACGATATAAAAATATGCATAGTGTGAGAAAGTGAGCGTATGTATAAGACAGAGAGAGAGAGAGAGTGTGTGTGTGTGTATTCTCTATAAACTCCATTTCTCGGGCTCTTTTTGCGTTGCGCGACAGACAGAAAGTCCCGGTAAAGGGGAACTCGGCTTCGGCCATCGATTACTCATGTTGTCTGCCCTTCCCTTCTACTACTTGAGCTCCAAATACTATTCCTGATCTTGCATACATACATACATACATACACTACACACATACACATGTACAAAGCTTAAGTTCATACGCACCCGAATTCTCGACCAAGAAGGAGACCAAAAAGGTTGGGAGTGTGTACTGTGTTATGTGTGAAAAACAGGAGAAAGAGAAGATGTGTATGCGAATCACAAGAAGAACCAGAAGGAAAAGACGGTGGTAGACGTTCTACTACAACTCTCTCTCTCTCTCTATTATAAACGGGAATACGTATGTATGGGAAAGTCATTCCATCGGTGAGTGTGCAGTGAGTCTCCTGCTACTGCTACTACTCTTGACTCTCATACTCGAATCTCTAAGCTTCTTTTCCTTCTCGTCCTATATGTCTGTACTCTGGTCTGTAGTCTGTACATGAAACTCCGTTTTGGACTCGGATATTCGAATTGGTATTCGGGATTTTTTTCAACTCACTCACTTCTCTCTCTCTCTCTCTTCTACTTTTAGATCTCTTTTTTTTCACACACGATCTTACTTTTACTCTCTCTCTCAGACTAGCTCGACCACTGGATTATATTATTATACATTGATAGATTTCAATCGACAATCGAATTTTATCATCCCTTGTCGTCTTGGTCCTCGTCGTCACTCATTGTGTTTAAGTGTGTGTGTGTGAGTGTGTGTATGTGTGTCCAGTCGTAAGAGAAATCCGTCAATTTTTTCTTCTTCTTCGTCTTCGTTCCCTCTTCCTCCGTACACAAACATATATATATATATATATATTGAAAATCGCACATGTAGGAATAAAAGTCATATCCGTACTTTGGATATACATATGAGACGAACACATATATAGGCCAGAGTGACATCAACAATTCTTACGCACAACATCCCTCTCCTCGTGCTCCTCAACTCTTTCTCTCTCTCTCTGTTCTGGTTACTCTACCCATTAAATTTGTGTCAGTCGTCCGTGTAGTGTACACACGAGAGGAAAAAAAGTACAAAGTTACCATATTCTCTCGTCAAGGAAAAAGGAGGAGGAAAAACGTCACAATCTCTCTAAATATTCAGTTTGCACACAAACATTGTCAATTGTGGAAAATACAACATACTACAGTATTTATTTGAATTTATCCGTATTTTGTTATCGACGATCTATATATTAACAGTACCTGGATGAAAAAAATTGCAGCGAATTCTAAATAATAATAAAAATAATAAATAAATACAGATATACATAAATATAAGAAATACGTCGAGTTACTATACACATAACTAAATATTATCGAATAATATTGAAGAGAATAAAATATATATTATTATTATTGTATTATCAAGTGAGAAGATATTTACAGGGAAAATAATATATATTTACCATCAACGTACAAGAAGAATTAAATTACACATTAAATTAATTGTGTTCGTTCAAGAGTGTGAATTAAATGTGGGATTCATTGTTGTCAAAAGTCAACAGTGATTTTATTATTATTGTGGATCTGTGGACTGAGAGGAATTTCTTTTCTTTTCGGCGAAAAAAATCCTACTAAAAAACCGCCAGTTTTGAACTCACCTCTCCCTTTCTCCAAGATCCACACAACAAGACAGAAAGCTCTCATCGTTCAAGAAATTATTTAAGGAAGAAAAAGAAGGTAAACTGTCAAATTTCATCAGTGTATCTCATTTATTATATTGAAATAAACTAGAATCTCATTGTCAAATCTTAAATTATACTTGTAGATTCATCCAGACTCGAGAAAAGTGTATAATTAAAACCAATGTAGATTATATTTATACGAAATGTGGTAAAAAAATAAATATATAGTGCACAAAATATTTTCAGTGAATTACATAAAATATATTCCATTTCGAACTAAGGAGAGAAAAAACGTGTGTGGGCAATCGAAATACACCAAATTCTATACTGTGATTTTGATTTCCCTCAAAAGTGTATCAAACCGCAAAAACAAAATGGAAAGTGTAAAAACACTTTGAGAAAAGGCACACACCAATAATAAACACAGAAGAAAAAACAGACATTTTGAGTTTATAACAATTGTCTCCATCATCAATTTACTCACACATTGATCTGGGGATTTGAATTAAGAATCCGGATGAAAATTTATTGTAAGATTCCAATTTTATTATTCTCAAGACAACTATTTAATGGTTTTTTCTTCTTCGTATTCTTCTCCTCCTCTCTTTTGCCTTTAAAATGAGTATGCGAAATACTAGTGTGTGTGCATGTGTATATAGCACTGTTGAGTGAGTGTGTGTGTGTGTGTGTGTACTGTTTTATTTCTTACGGTTCGGGACACGTGCCAATCTGTAGGAATTTGAAAACAACTTTCAACTTTTATACATTTAATCGTTGGCACATTCAACATGGTTTGTACACTGCATATATGTATACAGGACGAGTGCCCACTTGGCCGTACCAATTTATTTATAGAGACATTACACCTACCCTTTTATTTATTTAGCAAGCATAATAATAATCTCGATATATACAGATATAGGTGACACTCTTCCACTATTTTTTTTAAATTCCAAATCCTCAACATACTATATATACTATATACGTGTACTATTATTTCTTGAAATAAGTATGTATTTAAAAACAAATGTTGTAGGGACAAGAGAGAGAAGAGAGTACAGTCCACAGTATGGAGATTCCCATCGATAAAATATAACTAAACTGTATGTAGATATAGTCAGAAAGTGTACATTAATACTTGTGCAATTACACAAATTCCGTTTACGACTACAACTTGTCGTAGATACCACCACGTACTATAAATACCTAGAAGCTGGTTTTAACTCTAAATTATTGTGTGATGGCATACCTATATACAATAATGTACATGCAGATTGTCTAAATACTTACTCGTAAATATATGTGCCGACTGGGATGAAGATCTACAGTTGACATTTTTGGTTTTTCTGTAATTTGTACATACAGTACATGTACATATTGTGTAGTTTGCAATTTTTATAATGTCTGAGTGTATCCGTTATTTGTTTCATTTTCAAAGTGTATGTACATATATATTTTATTAATTTGTAGCTGTTAACTAGGTATTCACAAGAAAAAAGGCTCCGAAATTCTATCTGCACACGAGATATGATCTTTTGTGCTTTTCTTGATGGAACATAAAGAGTCAGATTAAATAAGGTTTATTCATATACATTCTATATGAACACCTTTTTTGTAGTCTACGAATCGTATAGATGACTATATAATAGTTGTATATAGTCTTAGTTATACGCTGTAGAACTGTTGTAACGAGCGTCAAATATGTAGGTAGTTTTGACAGTGTTATGGGGAGAGTGGAAGGAGGTTTTTTTTTTATTAAATAGTGACTGATTGACATCACAACTCTTCTAAACATAACTGCTCTTCCAATTTTTATAACAAATATAGTATATAGCTCAAAATGTTTTTTTTGGAGAAGAGTCTCCACGAGACATTTAAGTAAAATATCCTTTTCATTTGTTGCGCACATTACACCGTCTGTCGTCTTTTTTGACCCAGAAAATTTGTGAATGAAGGCCACTGTGTGTATAGTTATCAACAAGTTAACGTGGGAGGAAACTGTAGACATTTCCATCACTCAGGCGAAACGATATTATAATGTTTTAAAAATAATTCTAAAAATGTAGCATTTTCACATCCATTGTGGTTGCCTTTTTTCCAGTAAGTTACTGAAAACTGAAATAACAAACGACCACAGTTCTTCTCATTGTATATAGGTACATGTATTGGAAATATTTTTGGGTAGAGATAAAACCTTTTGAGAGATAAATCGAAGAAGTAAAATACATAAAACCGAGCATTCACAATGTGAATTTCACATTCTTCTCTTAAATGTACTGTAAATAATAGTAAAAATATACTTGGAGTCAAATTTTATTGGATGCAGATTCCACAACCAAAAGTACCTATACAATAGGAAGAAGAAAAAAAAACTAATTTATTCTTGAAATCAAAAACTTGACGAGCAATCAAGAATATTTAATTCCTAACAATAAAAAAAAACTATTATTCTTGTTCAGTATTTGTCAGAATCATATTACAGCTGTATTGTATATGTCTGTATTTTATATACTTCAATGATTAATGACTATCTCCCATTTTATTGTTTTGTCTCTTTATATTTCCTACACACGCGTCTCATCACTTGGTAATGTGAATGCTCTCTTTCTCGATTTATTGCATCAAATCAGTGTATGTGTATACTATATATATAGATATTCATTTTATCAAAGGAGACTTCTCTTGATTGTACGAATCGAAGATGTGTGTGTTTCTGTACACATATGAGCGTGTTGTGTATCTATTTTTATAATATCATAGACAAATCAAAACCAATATAAAATACTACTCGTCAGAGCGGAGTTCTTTTTCCAGATTTTTTTAGAATAATCCAGAAACTCGATATTATTTTGTCAATCAGTGATGTGCGGTATATATAATGCATGGAGAGTAAGTTAGCCCTACCTCAACTTCAATTCCAGCAAATATTTATTATTTATTACATATTTGTTTGTAAGCAATAATTCATATAGTCCTATATATCCTACAATCTAATATTTTACTAATTAAATTCTTGCACGATTATGCGTTTCATTCAAATTAAATTTTCCTATATCGCTGTGGTGTTGAGGTTGAGACAAGTGTTCAAGAATTGTTGACTTACTCGCCCTAGTTTGGAACGAACAAAATAGGTATAGATGATGATGTCGTTTTGCGAATTCCCTAATTTCGGTCTGTTCACAAGATAATCATAATAGGATTGAATGTGAAATGAGAAAATTGGATGTCATTGAGAGCATTTCCATGCGACAAATACACTATACTTGCAAGTACATATGTAGTAGTCGTACATAGGTATATAGATATTATAATATAGTGTAGAGTTTTAGAGCATACATCAATATTTTCTGAGAAAACCTGTAGAACGCTCTAACTCGTACATTGTATTTGTATTTGTCGACAACAGAGCAACAAAAAAAAAAGAGTGCATATCTCTGTTTCATATATATACAGAATACGGACAGTGCAGTCTCAACTTTGGTAGAAACTCCAATCAAAGGATATTTAGTCTTGTAAAATATTATTATTATGGACATGAAAGGGAAGGAAACACTGCCAACGGGAATTTTTTTTTTTCCTCTCCAGTTTTAGATATTCTATATTCTATATTCTATATTTGGAATAATCAAATTACCATCATGGTCCTAAAAAAACACCAGTGCAAACACAATATCTCTCCCTCCCTCTCACCTCACACAATATATACGTGCCCACCATTTTTAAATATCGTTACCTTGAACGAATTGACTACAGTCTTATGGTAACAACAAGCATTATTATTGACTCTCTCTCCTCTCTCTCGTGTGTGTTTGTGTGTCTAGTCTGTGAACGATGCTCATAACTGGCCATGTAAAAATTTAAGGTGTATACGGATCTGTATCCGTACATAATATTATGTTGTGAATAGTTGTGATGTATATAGGAAAACATTTATAAAAATACATCAACATGTGCACGTCCGCGAGCAAAGAGTATACGATACACCGATACACAGATATATTATGAAATTAGGATGATGATGACACACTCAAGTTAAACACGTGGACTCGTACCTTTGAATTCATAGTTCAAGTAAACATGTACTCAGTAAATCTAAATCAAACTAAAATACTGAGAAGATGTGGGCATTTAATTATTTGTAGATGACCGTTTTAATGACAATATGCCATGATGTAATACACGTAATGTGGAAAAAGAAAAAAATCCTTGTATTCCGTATTATTAGTATATAGAAAAGTTTAGGTGGAAGAAATTCGAAGTCATTGGTTTTTAGTATAGTAGAGGTGCAAAATAGTTACAATTCCAAATTTTTCTTGGAGTTTTGCAAAAAGTTTAACTTATCAAAAACAATGTTAGATGAAATAATCATATCAGCTTTACGTGGATCAAATGTTATTGCCCACAACCATATTTACAATGGAGATAATACAAATACCTAATGAAATTGTTGTGTTTTCATCACAAAAATGTTCATGTATAATATTGTGTAAAATTTTGTTCATGATACTGTGTCAAACGTGTGTGGCAACTACCAGTGCATGAGGGTAGCAGTTATACTAATAAAAAGTTTCTTCTTCTAAATACACATCTCGCTGTATGCAGACACTTTTTTACTTACGTGTGTATTTTAAAAATACTATGTTTAAAATACAATACAAGCATAAAATATAATCCTTATTGTACCTTTCTGTGGAATTTATTGAAATCATGCAGGCTGTTTGTGTATTGATTATGAGGATGATTTGATTAAAAAGGATATGGAGTGTGAGTTGTTATTTGTTATTTGTGTTTATTTCAGAGTAGCTGGGAGAAAACAACTTACTGTTTTTTATTGAATTCCAACGGTACACCACAGAAAAATGGAAGCAGGCTCTTCCAAATCAACATCTCAACTCATCTAAGGATTATATCAACAAGAAACTCTGGCAAAATAAAATGTTAAAGTGAATCACAGTCATTGTTATTGTGAACGCAATATACAAAATATACAGTATATACTGTACTGTTTTATGTGGAGGAAAATATTCAAATTAAAATTGGCAAAAGTTTGTGTACTACTATGAGTTTGTGTGCGTCGCTCACTCTCACAGGGACACACACACACGAAAAAAAAGTGTTTTAGCCTTGGAAAGTTGAATTATAAAGCAATGCAATTTAAAATTTAATTTAATAAGGAAAAGTGTGACACGACTGTGATGCTCCAGCGAACTAAACATCAAACGGATTCTAAAAAGCAGCGAAAAGTCCTTCGATTTTTCTCGTCGACAGTGTGATGTTGTTGGGCTAAAGCTACAGCCGTATGAGGAAAGATGCTGTGTGTTTCAGTTTGTGTGGTGTTGATGTGTTGTTGATGTGAGTTTTTTTTTTGAAGAACTTACATAATGAAAATCTCGAGTAAATCACATTGGGATATCCACTGGACTTTTGGAAAATCACTGCGGGATAAATGTGAGTGATGTGTGTTGTGAAAAAAGGGAACATAGAAAATTCGGTGCAGAAGCCAACTGAACTGATTTGATTATCACTTATATGCTGGCTCAAACTTAATTAAATACAAAGATGAGGACACCATGGGAATTGGTGCCGACTGCAATCACATACACACTTTTATCCATACAAGAATTTGTGCACTCTGTTCCTGCTGCTGCCGCTGCTAAAACTTCTACGGCTACAATTCACTGAAAACTTACAGGCATCCTCTCGAATCCCCGCAGCAACATGTCAAGTCATAATAATATAAGTGAACAGATCCTCGAATAATCCTCTAAATTTTTACACCACTCTCTCTGTCTCGTCAAAATACAATCCTTTCCCATCAATATCAACTCATCCAACTTTCAACTATCGAATATATATGTGAAGCTTATATGGATAACTTTGCTAGTAGATTATTTATATCCAATTACATTCAATATCTAATACACTTGATGAGTTTGATGTCCCTCTCACTACGTTCGTTTCCGACTTGTTGAGGAAAACAATCCAATACACTTTTCTCATATGCAACATTTTCATCAGTGAAACACGAAATAGAGCCTCTCAAATTTAAGTTACAAAATGGGTAATTTGTGCTCCAAGAGGAAGAACAGTGACAGTTTCTCCATCAAATCTGAGTAAGGCTTTCCATATTTTATTCATATACACTCAATTGTTTCATATTGTCTTAATTCCCGTGTTTTTTCATTCATTTGAGATTGTTTTTACATTTTCGGTTTATATAATGCTCAATGGTCGAAAATATATATATTTAAAGAAGGGAATCTGAATTATATCTGCGGGGAAAAATGAATTCTACCTATAATCAAGATAATTATTGCTTGTGATCGTTATCGTTATTGATTTTACAAAGCATAATTTTTTTTAATGGAATGATCCTAACTTACATTTTTGCTATTAAAGGACTGCTTCGGCGCGGAAACGGCAGGATTCCTTGGAAGCATTAGAAAATAATTCGCAAGGCTCAAAGAGACCCAGTCAACAGAATGGAACTCAGAGTGTCATTGGTCCTTCGGGAGGTACTGAGAGTGGAGTCCCTGAGAGTTCTTTTCAGAAGGATACCCTTCGCAGTCGAATGCTTAAAGAAGCTGAGCCATCAAGTGTCTCAGGTAAGGAAATCGCCATAAAATCCAATTATGATATATTCCTCACACTGATCCCAGACTCTTAACATCCATCGAAATGCTTTCAACTGTGTTTTTTATGATGATGATGGCACTTTATTGACAAGTTTATTGACATCCAAAGATATAAATAATAGCAAAGTACTTTGACAGATTTTTTTCTTGAAACATCCGAGATCATATTCCGTCGTCAGTCAGCACCAGCACCACAACAAATAGATAACAAAATACAAAACCAATTCATGCGAGGACTGTACGTACGATAGGTTTGTCCTCGTATTTTGTATAGTTTCTGATACATAAAGCAGAGTAGAAAGTATATACAAGATGAAACTTTGTGACAAAAACAAATCATGAGAATCAAGTGACATCACACTTTTACAAATGACAAAAAGAAGTTGTTCACACACTTCTCACGTCTATAGGGAAAGCAAAGAGTCTTGAAACACGAAACTTTTCTTTATTTAGCTCATGCGGAGCCATTATGTATTTACAGTTACAGTATAGAAAATGTGTGCATACTGCATAACAGTGTAAAATGGGTTGGTGAGTGGTTGTTTTTTGTGTAGTAAATTTCATTTTCTTTGTGTCATTTTGTCGAGTTAGTACACGACACACGTAAGGTAATCTAAAGTTTACTTGAAATCGATGCATTTCCCTGTGTGTAAGTATAGAAAGGTGGTCGTTAATCAGACTTCTTATCAATGACTTGAGCCAAAGCTCCATTGACAAATCAAATCACCAACGTACACATACATATAGAACTGGTTGGATTTATTTATGAGAGAATGTTGTACATTGTACATATTCACTCCGTTGCCAAGCGTATGTAGCATTTCCATATAAATGTATACATGTATTTTTTTAGAGAAAAGTCTGTGTCAGTGTGTGGGTCGTCGTTTTGTCGTCGACTTCTTTTCTGTGTGACATGGAAAAAAATGAGTATAAAAGCAATTTCGCTCGAATGACGGTCCTGTAATGTATTATATATTTTTACGCGTACACGTTACTGTGTATTGTTAGGTGATTCCATGTCATTACCATCTCCCACTGCCCTCGTGGCTCCATATGGTTCTTCGTCATCATCGTCCGCACGTGCTGCTGCTGGAGACGGTAAAGATCTATTTGCACTTCCCATCGAGATAAGAAAACAAAGTGACAACGTGAAGAATCTTCTTACCGGGAGAGTCGCCAAGACCAAACCAATACAGAAATGTCGGAAAATCACCCTCTACATTTGTGCATCCTACTCGCAAGGTATACACGTTTAAATGCATACATACGAGATTGTAACGAATCCGGTATATCTGTAACCAAAGATTTTCTTTAGCTCTCGTCTATCCACTATTTTGTACATATTATCTCTTTCTCCACATACGAATAAATAGGTAATGCAAAAGATGAAAGAGTGTGTTTGTACTACAAACTTTGTAGTCCTCCTCTCAGAGATCCTTCATTAATTATGTACAATGAAATGAAAAAATTATTTGATACCGATACCTTCCATTAAAACGGAGAGCTTATTTTTTGTGTGTATATTATAGATTTCCGACTCGAGAAAGGCCATCTCCACACTGAGGTTTACCCAAATCTCCGTGATTACTGCTCAAGCCGTGGTTATGAACTCCACATTACGGATTTACATTGGAAAACAGAAATGGAGAGAAAACAAGATCATGATTTTCCTGAGCTCTGCTTGGGCGAACTTAAACGTAAATCTTTGAAAACCAAATTTTCTTTCTCCTATTTATTTATTGGTTAATTTTGTTACAAGTTTGAAGTATTTATGAATCATATATTTTACATTTGAAAACCATGGGAAATGTAAATCAACACGTAGTTTTTTATGATAATCATAATCTCCATTATGTTATGTATACTGTCACGTGTGTTTTAAATACTTTCTTTGCCTGGTGCAAATGCAAAGTTTTTGTTTTATATACATACGTTATTATGTTTCTACGATTGTATTACATTTATATGTATCCTCAAGAAAATGAGATATATATAGTAGTCAAATGTTATTAAAGTGTTTTTACTCATTTCTATATTTTGTAAAATCAAAATGTCTTTTTTTACTCTATTGCTCAACAGGTCAGTTGGAAGTCTCGTACGTTATCCCAGTTTTATTTCTAAGTAATAGTTTGGGCCCCACACTCCTTCCCAAGACAGTCGAACAACAGGATTTTGAGATGGCTGTAAAGAATGTGGGCGATGCGGATAGTAAAAGTCTTTTGGAAAGATGGTACAGTCTCGATACTCAGTCTCAACCTCCTTGCTACAGACTCAAACCCATTGAAACTCATATTCCTGAAATCGGGGTAAGCATTCAAGTCATTTTATCTCTCATATCTTCCGCCCGTTCAAGTCCAAACACACACACACACAAATCCACACCTTGTGAAGGTCTCATTGTCATCATCGTTTACACTATGCAGATACTCGAGAAAGATGAATCAACTTCTTTGTATCGCCCCTTGTACTTTTGGTTAACATGTAATTTTTTATTTTCCCCCATATAGAAAATCTATTAGCCATTTTAACCACGGCTTTAAGATACTGTACAGATTTGGTGGCTCACTTTTATTTACATGTTAACTAAGGGAAAACGTCACAAACTTGTATTCTCGCGTAATTTATTCATTGCTACGTTACAGAAAATCGTTTCACAAATTTTATTTATGCACTGGGATGAGAGATGCTATACAGAATTTTGAAATTGAACTATAATTGAATTTTTTTGTTGTCACCCGAGTCCCTCTTTCTTATTGTTAGTTACTTTTGAAAAATTACTCTACAAGGTAGCTATCTAGTAGCAGTAGATTGAGTAAGAGTTTAAATATATAGACAATGGAAAATGCGAAGGTTTCTTTTTATCAGGATTCTTATTCCTGAAAAGGTGTGCAAGAAACTTTCTTTTTCTATGCAAATATATTGGAAAAGGAAAATCTAAGTTTCTCATTTTTGAGGCCAGTAATAAGATTTGAGAAAGTTATTCTGTCAATTGACAAAGAAATACGTATTTTGATTCCTGGGGAAAGAATTCTTATTATTTGTAATCGTGCATGTTCGACTGAGTAACTTATTTCAAAAAGGAAGGAAGGATAGAAATTATTCAATAATTGTGAGTTTTTCTGCAAAGAAAGAAACGGTTTTTTTTTTTAATTTGTAATAAGTTCTCTCTCTACACCGACGGGATTTAAATATTAAATTATGTATAAGATGTACCATACGTTTTTACAGTTTCCTATCGTATTTGACTATAATCTTGGGATTTTAATTTGCAGTCGGAAATTGAAGAGGAGAAAAATTCTGCAATAAAAGAATGGCATCAAATCGTGGAGCAAATTCTCGCTGTCGTGCTCCGAATCTTCCCAACAGAACTTCGGGATACCTACTTAACCTCTGTTATTGAGCAGGTAATATATTTGTGTTCATATATATATACTTCTCGTAGTTATAATGTGTAACTTTAACTAGGTGCTTCCTTTCTTGTTTTCATTTATTATCTTATAAATGAGTTTTATAATACTTTCCAAATCCCAATGCTGCCATACATAATTTACATTTTGTTTTTATCTCAAAGATAAAACACGTTATTTCACATGTATTTGTCTTTATAAAATAATAAAGATTATTCATAATTCTATTACGACAGTTGCCACGTTTGTAAACAATAAGATTTATGAGAGTTGTGGAGAAAACAAGGGCAAGGTCACATGTCTCAAGTTGACGACGTTTATATATGTTTACGTCTTTTGTCCTCTTCCTTGCTCTCTTGTCAGACGATGGATTACGCAAGTGTAAAGTTAATGAGTTATAATTTGCCAGGATATTTTACTACAAACAGAGAGAGAGATTGCGCTCTCAACATCTTTAGATTGTATCTCTTTGTCTGTTTACAAATGTATATATCATGAGCTGTGTATTATGTAGATATATACAATCTAAAATGAATAAGAACTCCTTGTTGTTTTCCCTTTGCCCTGAGAGAACAATGTTGTAACAAGAGAAAGTTTTGTTTGTGTTTTTGTGATGCCTGTAGGAGATTCACAACTGCATCTTTATGAGTAGAGAAGTAGCCAAGAGAAGCATATGGGCTCATCGAGTGTTCACTCATATCCAAGCACCCGTGGACCCATCCACTTCGTCAATCGAGGCCGAAAAAAACCGTAGACTGGAAGCCCTTCATAATGAGCTCAAGGTATGTATATACAGATACAATTTCTCAGTATCTTTCATCAACACTTTTTTATGCCTCTATATGGCTTTAAAATGTAGATGAATAGAACTCTCTTGAATGAAAGTTTTATTTAATAAATTATAATGAGAGAAATAAAATGGATATAGGTATAGATAAAAACATATATGAATTCTTCTTTATTTGTAATCAGAATCAATTGACGTCTGAACACATCCTGCGTTTGCTGGTCAAATGGCAAGATGGTGGTTTGTCTCGAGTACATTCAGAGCATTTACTGTACCTAGAAGAGCTCAAAAAGCATTTAACAAGTCAACTTCAATCAATATTGATTGAAATCATTGAAGAGGATCAATCCAAAGTAAGTTGAAAACTTTTTGTATATGTACCTACATTCAAGGCTCGACATGAGTTGAGCTCGCTTATTACTTTTGCAATTTATGTATTTGTAATTGAAAATAAAGGTAAAGTGTGCTGGATGCTTATGGTTCATATCGTGAAATGTCAAAGATGAAAGGCCAGACGGTTTATATAGTGTACTCATGAGACAGTCGTGTCTACTGTCTATATACACACATGTAATTGAGTTGAAAATTGACCTCATGGTCTGTATTTTGTACCATGTATAGGCCGTCTGGAAATCCTGCTATGGAGTTGATGGCTCATTGTGTTCAGAATTGATGCAGCAGACATTGTTTTGCCAACAAGCTGCCAAATGTTCTCCCTCCATAGAGAATGTTTTGACTCATATTAAAAGGTCAGTTACAAATATAGCGTACACATCTACGACTTCCAACAAAATTTCTCGAATACCCGCACTCCCCCTTCACTTACAGAATGAGTGTGCATACCTATATATATATATCGTACGCATCCATCCAAATGCACTTGAAATATCACAGGTAAAATATTGGTTATATTTTATATGATGAATTTAAAATGGTACATTTATGATTTAGTTACATTGGGAATCCGGAGATGAAGCATCCACTGGTTGTGCATGGGCCCAAAGGCTGTGGGAAAAGTTGTTTTCTCTCACGAGTCATTCAGCAGTGTTCGACTTGGTTCCCAGATGCGCTCATCATGTTCCGATTTGTTGGACTCACTCCAGAGAGTCGCTCGCTCCGTCAACTCCTACGAACTATTACTTCACAACTCTGCTTTCTTACTTCAGGACGAAATCACTGGATCCCTCATGTAAGTTGTGAATGAATTGACGAATTGTCTATAGTAATTTAACTAATTTATAAAAACAAATCCTTGTCCTCATGTACACAACACAGTACACACTAACACAGGACAAGTAAATGACAAGACGAAAAAAAAAAAACTTAGGGACATCATTGCATTGCGTATATAAGATTACTCCGCGACCTACTGCATACGTGTTTCAATTTCCAGTATTTACTTTGTTCACAGTGCCTACTTTGTTATATCCTAGCGCTTGACTGTCAACGCTTGAACATAACATGCTGTAAAAGGAGTAAAAGGACTATAATTGTGTACATGTACGTACAAAAACCATACTCACTTTTGTTTGGTTCCTATGGGGCATTTAATTCTTGACTCTGTTTACATGCCAGGAGTATAGAGTTTTTTAATAATACTAAAATATACAATGGATTTGAGAACGTGTCCTTGTCCTTGACCGTTCTCAATATGAATCGAAACAATGAGGGAAGAACGATTTTGTTGTATAGCTACAAGTATATGTAGTCGGGGTCCATCTAGAAATAGAACGATTTTTTGGACATGGAATAGATTTTATCAGCGTCTGTCTCAAACTCAACAAGAGTAAGGCGTAGTCATGTAGTTAACATGAGAACCAGAGAAGCTTTAAATGTCTCATATAGGTTTGATGAAAGTTCACCAAATTTCACATGTACATGTTTCTGACGGGAAAGTGAAAGCATTGTAATCATAAAGTGTGAGTCGGTGTATAGTTTTTTTGTTTTTATTGAACAACCCTTACTATAAAGTATACCTATAGTATAAAGCGTTGACATTTCTTCCCTTTGGATTTGATTTCGTAATCCGTCTTTGTACATGGTCATATTATTATGTTACTACTATAGTATTGGCTATGCCAGTTGTATTTTTTTTATCAATCCTGAATGCAATATTTTTTAACAAAAAATTAATTTTTGAATGAATTATTCAGTTATTCATGTCATGAGTTATTCAATTCCTCGTAGTTGACGTAAGTTGAGCAATATGAACGCCAACGCATTAAAATATGATCGTGAGTGTAAGAATAATAAAGAGCTTTTATATTTTATGAAAGCCTACTAAAAAGGAAAGCTAACTGTAGAAATTAGCAGGAAGGTGAAATTTATTCACTTCGAACATCACTGACGTTTTGCTCTCCACTCCTCTACTCGTGTTGAGTACAGGCTACAAACTTTGAATGTGTAGGTAATATTTAGGTATATTACGGCCGTTTGTACGTCAGCAAAATGTAATAGTAATAAAAAAAATAATACAAACGATCCTGTCTTTTTGCCATATATAATCCCAATTCATTGTCCCGTATTATGAATTCCGGAAGACTTTCTCTTTCTCTGTACATGAATATACATTTAATACTAATTTAGACTTGGTTCTACGGATCTGCTTATGCATTCGTTTTATAAGGAGAGTAGACGGATACGAGGATGTGAAACGAAAGAGTTTCTCGAACGATCCTCATTCATGCTCTCTCACCTTTTAAAATGCATACAAATATCAAATCAAAATATATGTTGTGGAGTGTGAATACATACAATGTATTACATACGTACACACACACACACACAGGTGAAGATGAGTGTGTACAGGGTACATGTGCCAATATAATGAAGACCTAATGAGTGCAAGTCTCTCTATGTATATGTTTTGGAATTTTGATTGTGATTTCAGAATGTGCAGTGTTATCAGCGCGAGTTGTACAAATTGCTTTCTTCCATGACGTCACCTCCACTTGTACTTATTTTTGTAGATGGCTTAGATGAGGTAAGTTGAAAAATAAAAACTTTTTTTTTCTACTTTTTTTTTTGTTATCAACAAATTCAAAATGCTTTTCTCCTTTCTTTCTAATGGAATCTCGTCATTCGACAAAAAAAAAATTCACCATTATGAATGCTCCTGTGTCTCTGTCTCTCTCTCTCTTGCTCTTGCTCTTACTCTCTTTTTTATTTTCTATTTTCTCCCTCTCTGCTTGTCTGACAATCAAAAAAACTTTTCCTTTCCCCTCTTCAATTATGTATCGTTTTAACGGCACTATAAAAGAAGTGGTCTAGAAATTATTTTCCATGTAAACGACTCAAAATCGAGGAAATGTTTTCTCGATTCTGAGCTGTAGCTAAGAAACGAGATTTTTATTTTTATCATCTCACCTCAGTCATTCTCATTTCCTTTGGAACCCAGACAAGTCGAAGGAAATTATACTGAGGAAGTAGATGATATGTACCTACAGATACATACATGTACGCATGTAACCTAGGTGCATCTGTATTTCATTATAAAGAAGAAAAAACCCACTCTACATCTCCTTTTACTGACGAGCGTGGATTGTAAAGTAGGGAGATATTACAATCATGTTTCCAAGCTACGTACGCAACAAATTTTACATGTTCCAAGGAAATAAAGCTCTGTGTTCTTATAGAATTTTCTGAGTATACTTTCTCTCCTTTTCCGTTTCCTTTTTACCCTTTCACCCAAGTAATATTTTCCCTTGCCTTTTACCGTCCTTTTTACCTTAATCTTTATCTGCAATTCCCATTTCTCACTTTTTATCCAAGCTGCATGGAGAAAAAGTGTATACTTTTATTTTCTGCTCAAATGTATTTTACCGGACTTGATTTTATTTTAAAATAAAAAAATCTAAAGGAGATTAAATGTGTGTGCTTCAAAAAAAAAGTAATGTCTAACGACAAGTCTAAACCGATTTTCATGTTCACGTTTTGATTGCAGCTTAACCCTTTTGAAGCCTCTTCACTGGACTGGTTATCAGAGGCTTTGCCTTCGAAAATACGACTTATCATATCTTGCGCGGACGGTTCCCCTGTCTTTCAATCAATCAAGGCCAACATACCTCACGACGATGCTTTCATCCGGGTAAGAAATCTGAACACCAAGCTTTTACTTATGAAGTTTATAGAGAAAATAATATTAACTCAACAATCAGCAGTTTTGTGCACTGAACACATAATTATTTATCACCGACATCCAAAGTTGTTTGCTGATTGTGATATTTTCAGGAAGTAACCATATGATTCGTGGGGAATTCATGTACATACATACTTGTGGTTACTTTGAACGGGAGACTTTACATTTTGTATTCATTTGACATGATGATTTTACAGATGTCACCCTTGAGTCAGCAAGCAGCCGAGAGTCTTTGTATTGCATCCATTCTTCAATACAACCACAGTGTGGACCCGGAAGTACAAAGGAAATTGTCTGAAACTGTTAAACACTGTACCCTTCCTCTCTTCATTAAAGTGAGCCCAGTATAAGGACAATACATATAGCATTTAGTTATTGACAGTGCAACGGCACTCATTCACACACATTCATTCAAGGATTTTATTTGAACGATTCTCGTCTTGTAAACGACTCAAAATTATACATACTGAGAGTGTACCTTTGGACATGCTGGACAATGGAGATGAAATTGAAAATAATGATTATATGCAGACGAATATTATTCCCTTTTCAAAGTATCTGCAGACGTAATTTTTACAAATATAAAACAGCGTGGTTGTTTTTTGAATGATCTGCAATTTGGGAAATGAAAGAGATTGCGGATAGCATCTTTTTGGGATATGTGTGAGGGAGTTCAAATCTGTTGGTTATTTTCCGGCAGCGTGTAACACACCGACAACGACATGTTCAATGATTAAATGGAGAGTTTGTGAGACCTTTGGAGAGAGTTGAATGGTTGAGTGGAGACAAGTCAACGACAAGACGAATTTCGATGTAATGGCGTAATTAATCCGTCTATTCGGAGTGATCAGTCATTGGTTTATTTTGTATTTTCCAGGTGCTGGCATGGCAAGCATCAGTAGACACTCAGGGCGTGATCGACGTGTCTGGGATAAAGGACTTGCACTCGGCAATCAATGGTCTCTTTGACTACCTCGAGAAAACCCTGGGGAAAGAAAAGGTGAAGCTTTTTGGTCCTCGTACTTTATTGTGTACCTCTCTCCCTTTCTTTCTATCTTTTCATCCATCGCAAAATGTAAACATAAACAGTATATGAGGGGAAAGCGATGAAGATAGACACTGAGATAGAACAGTTCCTGTTTCCCTCTTAAGATACATTCTTTGGTGTGTGCCGTCTTGAAAATGGGCGATATGAGCTCGTATGTATGTATGTATGTATTTATGTATGTACGCACACCAGAGTTACACTGTACCATTTCATTCTCTCCTATACTTTTATATCACGCCACTATAATACACAGGAGTCCAAATATGAGTTTGTGTGTGCGCTTACATAACGTTCGGATTGGAATACAATTTTCCAACCTCCCACCAACCAACCATCCAACCTGCCCTAGTTTTCAAATAAAGAGCCTCTTGCCACACATAATTGGAAAGGTCAAAGGTTCTTCGACTCGTTTTATGCATCGTAAAATAATCTCTTTACTTTCTCCAAATCCTATCAACTAACTCAATAATAGTCGATCATTCGTCCAGATAACCTAAATACACACCTCATTCATTTGTACCTATACACATGGAGGGAATATATATTCCGACTCTTGATAATTTTGACGTACGATTAGGCATAGCCATTTCATTAAGCTTTGTTATCTTACCTTAATTTGATCACTAAAGGAGTAGCCCACACAGTTTGTATACATACACACATACTTACATTATCACATTACATTACCCACCTATGTAGTATGTACCTACTAAACATAAGAAAAGGAACTAAACTTCTCTACCACACACTTGTTATCAATATTTAATTTTATTATCCTGGAAATGAATTACGTGGACCATGTTTTCCTCCTGGAAAAATAAATGAATTTCAATGTTCAAAGAAGTAACTAGTGAACCGAGAGATAGAGAGAGAGATTTGTTTTTATAAAATAAATATTGTCAGATGTCGATCTCGCAATGAAAATAAAAACAATTGTTTCCCGTTGCATTAGGCAAAAAAGGCAAATAGTAATTCTATTTGCAAATCCATACATTTAGTTTATATGT
This sequence comes from Gisinianus flammeolus, assembly GCA_034699125.1. Taxonomy (NCBI): domain Eukaryota; kingdom Metazoa; phylum Arthropoda; class Collembola; order Symphypleona; family Katiannidae; genus Gisinianus; species Gisinianus flammeolus. The sequence goes on along the minus strand of JAIUND010001433.1, from coordinate 7,669 downwards.
ACTTACGTGGGTGTATTTAGGTAGAGTGTAGAAAGGACTGTGAACATTGAACATGGGGAGAGAAAGAGGAAAAAGGGTTACATATCCGGAAAGTCAAGAGGAAATTTCTGTGTATGTACATAATTTTAACTTGAGTTCTTTTTGGGGTGGTTACCACAACGTTACAGGTGGAGAAAACTCTGGAACTCATGTGTACATCTCGCTATGGCCTTTGTGACTCGGAGCTTTTGGACCTTCTCGCACACTCACCAACTTTTAATACAAGCGTTACTTTCCGTAAGTCTTTTAAAATTCTATTTACTCTCCCTTTATCTCTTAATTATCTCACTCTCTCTCTATCTCATTCCTACAAGTTTTAGTCTTTAATCCCAATAACTTTATTACAACACCAAGTGTAAGCTCAACGAGTGAAGTGAATGTTGGGAGAAAATCGGAAAAAATCGTTTTGTTTTGTCTTCCTCTTTTTCTTTGTGTATATACAGATATTCACTTTCCAGTTGACAAAATACGGGGAATTCACCACCTGAACTTGTCAGCTGACAATGTCCCCTTCCTACTACATTTTTTGATTGTTGTTTTTAAGTCCTACGCCCAATTTCAACACAAATAGATAGTCTCTTCTTTTCCAATAAAGCTCAAGTTTATAGCTGCGGTTTTTAATTCTCAAAATAGCTACAAGACTATTTTAGCAAAAAATGTCTCACCACTTGTGACGCATGGTGTTGGGACGGACTCTTCTAAACCGCACAAGACTTATCTTGTCATAAATATTTTTGAAAACATATTTTCATGTTTCTTGAATCCAGAATCCACAAAATCCAAGGCTTTAAATTGATACGCATTGATATCAAAATAGAGCATCATCATCATGTGTGTAAATGTACTTGAAGTAGTAAAAATAAAGCCACAACAATCAAATAAAATCAATCTTGAAAGAATGAGGCTCGAGTAATCTGGAAGCGTTAGCAATGGATCTAGCCATTTATACTTTAAATCTACTTGTGACTTTACTTGAGTCACTCAAGTGTTAACATTGGAAATGGCGTTCTTTCTTTCACTTGATCTCTGAGCTCTGTGATGGAAGAACGTGGAAAAAAATATTTCCTTCATATATACAAACAACCCAAGTCAACATATTTTCCTGTTAGAATTTGATAAATCAAGAAATATGACGACCTTTTTCAGAAAACAATGCTTACGCGGAAAATTATTTTGTTTCCATGCTGTATTCATGGACAACAGAATATGGTGAATCTTTTAAGACAAGTTTAAACCATCTTTAATGATAAAAAGTAGTGTAAAGTAGTGATTTAAAATTTTCTAAAAATTCGAAATAAAAGTACTCACATGATTTGTGTTATGCTAATGCAATTCAAATCATTGAGCAACTTTCGTACAAGCCAAACAGCCGAGAATATTAAATGCGCTATATCTCATAATGTAGAAAGTAGCGTAAGCATTGTTTTCTTATAACTTTCCTCACATGTCATGTTGATTGTTTCATTTTCATAGCTCATGGACTACGTAACTGTCATATTGAATGTTATGTAAAATACCCATGCCATTATAGCATAATCGGCAAGATATGTATGGAGTACTATAAAGTATAGAAAATGTAGGACTGTATATGCGTACTACATATATTGAGAAAACATGTTGAATGTTCCAAATCAAAATTCCTATTGCCTGGAGCGTAGGTAATTTTTTTTTGTATTCGCTCGCATGAATTATGACGTCTTCTATCCAGAGTTGAATTAGGTAATGGACATGTCCCTGTACAAAACGAGGATGATTTTGTGGATTCTACTACGAAATGTTTTCCTTCTCAATGAGCAAGCGAACAAATATTTATTTTGTGTGAGACTCGGTACTATAGCCAATGAAATAGAGTATGTATTATCTCCTCTTCTGTGGAGTCATCGAGAAGGAAAAAACGTGAGAGTATAATGTAGAGTAATCTAATAAGAAAAGCTTTTACCTGTGCGATATGTTCTACCTTCAGAAGTTTTGTGATAAAGTTGTGACGTAGGGCACAGAATTTCCATCGAATTATATTACGCATCGAACAAGACGACCAAGAGAGAGAGAGAGAGATTTATACAACTACTCTAGTCAAACATTTTCATTTTCATTGAAATTTTGAGTCTTTCCATGTCTGATGATTAGACCTTTGACTTTGACTCTCAACTCGTGCACAATCGTATATTTACTGTAAATGTATATCTCGACACATGTATACTTTATAAGCTCTAGCTCTCGTTCTCTCTCTCTCTATATATATATATATATATAATATATGTATACGTGCAAGGCTCAAATGTACAAAGTAGTAAAGATGTTATATTTTCTATACGAAAGAGAAAGGGAGAGAGAGAGAGAAAGTTTGAAAACACGCTTTCTCTCTAGTGATCGTAATATGAGTGTGTTTCATGAATGTAGGCCGAACTATTGTACAATATAATCTAGAACATTGGCATTGAAAGAGATAGAGTACAAAAAAACTAGGACAGGTAGGAAGGAGAATTGGAGAGAAGGAGAGAGGAGCAAACGTAAGGTAGGATGGGGTCTCTCGCTCTCTCTCTCTCTCTCTCTCTCGTATACTTTTACTTCACCATGCAAAGCCTAAGCATCCACTGTATACGCACTTTTCCTTTCCACGCTATTGAGTTGCTCGTGTTCAATGTAGGGCAAGGTGATATCGGTGTACTTGACATTGAATGGATGATGGGATGAAGTGAACAGTTTCCTAAGCTTCTTCTCTCTTTTCCCTCTTGTATACCTCGCCATACATTTACAGTATGTTCTCTTTTCTTTCACTGTCTGTACGTATTACGTATATCTGTATCTGTATGGAAACTTGTACAATATTTTCCATATAGGCTTTCACCATTTACGAACTGTTTGTAATAGAAGTGTGTCTTCCCACTAATATTTTCCCATTTTCTTCACGACAAAGATTGACATGACCTGTATATGAATGAATGTATGTATATACTTATTTGAGAATTACAAATGACTATATTTTTTTCCATTGCAGTTGATTGGGCACCAGCTAGCTTATTTTTGGCTCAACTTTATCAGAGACTTGGTCCATTTTTCGAGTGGGGTGTTGCTGGAGATGCGGTCGTCGTTCGATGGAGAGACTCAGCTCTCTTTGATCTAGCTAAAACTCGATATATGAGCAATAATGAACAAGCACAGAGAAATCTTCTCGACTATTTTCATGTACTTTTTCCTTTTTTTTACAATTTCTGTCTCTACTTATTGTTAGTATTGATTTTTTATGTACTTTTTCAAAGTACACGTTTTTGAATTTGTCGTCTTGTTGTGCATACAAATAAAACCTTTCAATTTTTTTCTTTTCAATTTTTCAATTCAGTATTATAAATCAAAGTATACGGAAAGAGTCAAGGTACGATGGTACAGTAGTGGCAAAAGAGTAATTTATTGTGAGCAATAAATCTGTTGTTTTTTTTACAGGGAGCTCTGAAAATCTCAAAGAAAGGGCGGAAAATTGACTACTCTTCTACGAACGTTGGCAACAGGTACGGAGAAGAATAATGGTTTAGTGCTTGCTAGTTAGAGAAATTAATGGTCTCTCGACTCGACTCTAGAAACTCTTTGACATGTGTAGCGTCTCAAGAGGAATCTCGAAGAGCATGTACTTAAAGTCCATTTGAATGACAGCAGGATTTAATACAATTATGAAGGAGGGTTTAAACTCTAATGAGTCATTACTAATGACAATCTCCTGTTTTTTCCAACCTGTCCTTCATATAATGCTGAAGAATATGGGGAATTATAAAACTTGTTATTTCAAATGCTATTTTTTTCCTATTCTCCTTCTAGACATTACCGCAGAAGGCTAGACGAAGTTCCTTTTCATCAGTATCATCTACAGGGATCAATAAAAAATTCACTTCTTTGCAATATTGATTGGTTGCTCCAAAAAATTCGTAACTCGTCAGTTTACAATGTACGTTTTTTCGAATTTCCCTTATATTTCTATGTAGAAAATGAAGAATTATATATTGTTGTTGTTGTTATTGTTATTATTATTGGGGTGAAAATACTTATGACAATTTCATGTGGAAATTTATAGGTGATAGAAGATATTGCAATGGAAATCAAAGGAGATTTGAGTAAAGATCCAGATTTGTCCTTACTACTGAAGACGCTTGAGCTTAGTGCCAGTGCTTTAAGTTACGATGGCCAACAATTCCTTGGACAAGTCTTTGGTCGTCTATTAAGTATTTTTGGAAATCCTACCGACGACAGTTCATCCTCATTGTCACAGTGGACACCCGAAAAATGTCCATTTATGAAGAGTTTATTTGAAGCTGCACAGACCCCACGTGTTCCCTCACTTCTCCCAATATCATCATTTCTTGATGGTCCCAAAGAAAAAGATGAGGAAATAATTGACTACGCTCAGTTGGACAAAGGGCCGACGTATTTTAGTGAACTCACTCGAATGAAAGTTACCAATCAATTTGTTGTGAGTCTTTCTAGTCCAAAAGAAGAAGTGGTTGTGTGGGATGTCTACACAGAGCAACCTTGCAGGGTTCTCAAATCAGTTCTCAATCCTAATATCTTGAAAATCATTGACGAGCACCGTATTGTAGTTCTCTGTGGGAGGGAATTACATATCTTCAATCTGGACGATGGTACTTTTGTGACAAAGCTCAAGGGCGTCATGAATCAAAAAGTAAGTTTGGCCAATGGTAAATCTTTTTTCTTTCGTTATATAGATGAAATCCGTAAAACTCGAGATGAAAAGTCAAGCAAATCATTCCCATATTTGTATTTTTTAAGTCAAAAAATCTGGAATATATTTTGGTACTGAGAGGATTTCATCACTGATTTGTGAACATTGGAAACATAATCCTATAGATTTCATTCATAGTTTATGTAATCCCTGGATTCGTAGGCGTGGGTCTATATGAATATGATCATTGTTTTGATTCTTGGAAATATGCTTTTTCTATCGAAATTAGATGCCATATTTTGGTCTTCACGATGCTAATCATATTGTAGCTCTGTCCCGGAATCGTATGTATGTCAATCTCATGAATCTTGAGAGCGGTGATTGTGTTACTACATTCAAAGTTGGCGAGGATCGTTTCCTCAATTCTCTCATTATTTCAGACAATGGCAAGATTCTTGTTTGTGGTAAGGATTTTACGTATATTATATAATTATAACTGAATCCAAATGTTTGCAAGATTAATTTTAAGTGTGTGAGTTGTGTGTCTAATTATTTATATTTTATTTTGTTCAATATAGGTGACGAAACGCAGAAACCGTTTCCTCTTCTAGTCTGGGATTTGACCTCAAGGTGACCTTCCCCATGATATTCTTTTGCTATTCTAAAAAAATTCTAATGATTTTGTAGGCTGCGAATCAATGAACTAAAAATTTAAATGTTTTGCTTTTGTAAATATTCCAGAAAATTACTGTACGACCTCCGAATTCCGCATCATGAATTTATTACCAATTTATCTGCCATTACCAAAGAAGGCCATTTTGTATGCTGCGTTTGCCGGGTTCGTTTGTCCCTCTTTTTCAATCAAATATATCATTTATGTTGAAAAAATGTAAATTTTCTAAGTGCGGTATGACTAATTCATTTGTGGAAATATTTGTATAAAATAGGAAGTGGACGACCCAGGACCAAATTTCATTGTAGTGTATGACCTTCAAAGTGGTACACTATTTAAAAAATGGAAACCGGGTTTTAGTACTCAGGCTATAGCAATTTCATCGCAAGGAGGATGTGTTATTAACGCTTTAGATGACGGAAGGTACACATAATTATTTATTATTTATATGTATAATTATACCAATCATTATCACTAATCACACAAGTATTAAACGTACCTACCGACATACATAATACTCACTTCTCTGCAATTACATGTGTGTATATGATCTTTCTCGCTCCATGTCACAAAATATTTTAAAATAACTTAAAAAACTCCTCACAGGATTCTCGTTTGGGATTTGGTGACGGGAACGTGTCGGTGGACCCTACAAGAGCACACAGCACCTGTAGATATTCTTCGATTGGACCAAAAAGGATCTAGATGTATTTCTTGGGACTCTACGGGACGTGATAGAACGGTTTGCCTCTGGAATCTTCTCAATGGAACTCTCATGGCCCTTTTCACACCCGACATACCGTTTACCGCATGTGAAATTTCTAACGACGGTGATGGCGTCGTACTAGGTAAGATTCGAAGCAGTTGTTTATATAATTATTAATTATATAAACTCCACTTATACGTCTCGTTTATATCATCTATAAAATGTTTTTGTGTGCACACCTAATTGAAACTCTGATTCTCTATGTTTTGTTCATATAGGGTTGAAAGGAAGGTCCGAGATTGTTACTCTACTGTATCGTGACAACGTTAGTGTTTGGTCGAAAAGGGTAGAAGAAAAGTTTGGAACTGAGGTGAACGAGGGGAAAGTCACAGATTTGAAAACTACATCATAGTAAATGAACAGGGGGGGGGGGCACTCAAGGGAAAGTAAAACGCTTTTACATTAATGTAATTTTATTATTATAGTAAGTTTTACATGCATGGCATGTACACATTTGGTTTTTTTGTTCGCTAAAAAACTCGAATCGTAATTTTGTGAAAACTCTTATCATTTTCTCGACTCGTACTATAAATTAATTAATACATATTATCTCATATTATGACTTGTTACACTTTTAATTTAATATGTTAAATACTTGTTTGCTACGTTTTTCCATGAGTATTAATAAGAATGACTACGTACTATAGATACTATACTATTATAGTCAGCGCAACCATACTATTATACATATATCTAGTCAAATTATATACTTACAAGAATGTATTGATGAAATATTTGATCCAGTTTTATCGAATGAAATCACGTTACTACTATTATATTAACTTATTAATGTTGCACATTCGTAGTGGGTACGTACAACACTACAATTATGTGAGCACAGTCGCAAGTCGCAACTTACTTAAGACTTAAAAAAGTATGACAAAGAAAAAATATACAAAAATATACTGTACTGATGCACCAGATTTGATAGACGTATTACTATATATTTATTTAGAATATGGATATGTATAAAACTGCAACAATGTATGTATTTACACATAGTGAACACCATGAAGCTACTTGAATAACTTTCGAAAAAAAATGATAAATTTAGCTGTACCTGTAAAATATAGTCAAGCGTATAGGTTGAAAACATGTTTGCAACCTTAATTTATGTGCATTCATATAAAAACTACATAAATGATATAATGATAGTATGTAATCTAGAATAATTAACGATCATAGGTGGTTCAAGTTTTAAGATACATAGTTTTTAAGTATACTCATCGTGCTAATACATTGTATATATACTTTTGTTCAAGAATTTTCAATGTGGAGTGCAAATTAATTACAATCAGAAAACCCTGCTGGTTTGGGGTTATAAATTTATTTGTGAAAAAAACAAGAAATGTACTAATACAATAGAATATTATACGTATACGGAAGTTGTTATTATACCTAATAAAAATAGTTGTTTAAGACGAATACTGTAAATGTACTTACCATATAAACTAGAATAGACTCCCAGGGAGTGTATCCGAAAATATTATAGAGTCCCAGGGAGTCTATTACAGAATGGGAC